>NDXZ01077152.1:0-13023 GCA_003055125.1 Paykullia maculata | reverse complement strand
CTTTGTTACCCCGGGCTACGCTGGGTACAATAAGCTAGGTATATATAAAAATTTAATTTAAGTAAAAAAATTAAAGTAAATACAAATCTATCTACATACATATGAATGTTGGAATTCTATGTTGAAATACATGTTTTTGAAGCATTAATAACCTCTTCTAAAAAGGCAAGCCTTTGCTTTGATTTGGGGCACTTACGTTCGGTACATTCATCTTTGCCTTAACATTACTTTTGATTTTGGACCAAATACTTTTAATTGTATTAAGCATTGGTGAGTGGGGTTCAATCGTAGAAGTGTGGCTGGAGTGTTTTCGAAAATAAGTTGTAGGTACAATTTCTCAATTTCAAGTTCAAATTTCTTAATTTCATTTGGAACTTTCCCAATTTCAATTTGAAATTCTCATTTTCATTTGGAATTTTCTCAATTTCAAATTAAAATTCTCAATTTCATTTGGAATTTTCTCAATTTCATTTGGAATTTTCTCAATTTCAATTAAAAATGGTGTAGTTCAGAGTTGGCCTAACTATATTAAGCAATAATGTGGCTTAGAGTTTGATGAACAAACAAAGTTAATATATTATTCTAAAAAAAAAATTTGGAGGAAAATATTATTATTTTTTTAACACTTTTTTTTGGCATAACTTTAAGGGAATCAACATTTTTTAATAACAATATTTGGCCACGGTAAAGCTGAACAACTTTTGTGAACACACCAATACAATCTGAACGTGTCTAGGCACCCCAAACAGCTCATTAAGACCACTTTGTACCTCAAAAATTGTAGTTTTTCACAATTTTTTGACGTAAAGTTTTTTTTTTTTAAGAAATAATATAATAAAACACCTTTCTGTTCATCGTATTGTGTTTTACTATTTTATATACAGATTTGAGTCAGGTTGATTTATTGATAAAATAAAACTGTTTGCGTGTTTTGGATAAATAATTTAAAAAAACTGATTTCCAAACTTTGCCGCGTTTTGTGGGTGAACTTTTTTGACAACTGCGAAATAGTAGTACCATTTTTTTTAAATAATTTTAAATTGTTATTTGCGAAAAATTAAAAAAACTTATCTTATACTGTTCTTATGCACATACTTATATACATATGTCTGAATGAATGTGTTAAATTCTTTAAAATTATGCAATAAAAAGTTGTTTATATCATTAAAAATGACGACTTGTATGTAAAAGCTTAAAGAATTAAATACAAAAATAAATTTTAATGAGTAATCTACATTTTTTGTAAAACAATGTAGTTATTATCTACGAGTTTAAAAAATTTATTTCATATAAATTTTCAAATTTTCAGCACTGAAGTTCTAGACCAGGGGTGGCCAACCCAAATGGTTTTACGGGCCACTTTGGTAATACATTATAACGCCGCGGGCCGCATATAAAATTATAAATTTCCATATTAGATTAAGAAACACTAAAGAAATTTTTGAGTGAAAAATTTAAACATATTGAGATATTATTATTGTATTTATTAGTCTCACATGTCAATATAAATAAATAAATAACACTGTGAGACAAAAAAATTTTTTTTGCTTTTCAAGAAAACAGTTTAATAGAGAGAATTATATTGTAATGAATAACTATAATAAGTCTTTTTGTTGATACAATTAAAAGTTTAATTAAAACTCAACTAACAATTTGTCCATATTTTTTCTGTGTATCTCCAATGCAACACGGATTTTGTAAAGGCAAATCCACATCTACAAATCTGATGGAATTAACATCGTTTATTAATGAAGGGTTTTACAACAGTAGTTAAACTGATGTAATTTACACTAATTTTAGCAAAGCCTTTGATAAGGTCAGAGTTGGTGATACGACTTAACTACATATATTTGGCAATAATGAAGCTAAGAAATTGATGAACAAGCTCAATTAATATTTTATTCTAAAAAAAAATTTTTTTCTGCACTTTTTTGGAAAACTAGAGGAAAATGTATTTTTTTCACTTTATTAGCATAACTTTTAGGGAATCCAAATTTGTACTAACAATATTTAGCGAAATTGTAGCTACAATAAAGCTGAACAACTTTTCTATACATACCAATACAATCTGAACGGGTCTAGGTCCCCTTAATAGCTCATAAAAACCACTTTGTACCTTAAAAATGTTAGTTTTCCACAAAGTGTTGATGCTCAAAACTATTTTTTTTTCTATTTGTTTGATATATTTAAAACATATTTGTGACCCCTTTTGTTTATATATGAAGACGAAATTGTAAACATTTATATAAGTATATAACATAGGGTTACAGCCGATGTTTTTTAATAAAGGCGTGCCGGATCAGAATATTGTGAAACCAGGTCTAAAACTTCAGTGCTAAAAATTTTAGCCAAATTTTACAACGCTGATATAAACAAATTTCAAACTTAAATATTATATTAAATAAATTTGTGAAACTCCCTAACTTTGTGATTATTTTACAAAAATAAATAAATTTGTTTATTTTAACTAATAAAAAGTATAGTAAAAACAAAGTTTTGATAGTAACTCTAATATACCCTTTGGGTCAAACTAACCCACAAATTATATTATTTCTTAATTTAGGGTTCTACTACCTACGTTTAAAGAAAGGCTTTCATTTGTTGCATAGTGTTTTTACTTAAATGGATCATGAATAGTGCGAATGAGCTTAATCCACGAATTTATTTCTAAAGTTAAAGTTTTCAGTATCACATTTCTTGCAAATACATACAATGTATACGCAAAACGTTAGTGCATGTAAAAAAAGAATATAACAGTTGATTGTGCAAATAGTACAGAAGTACAGGGTTGGTCTTATGGAATTTATTTTTTTTTAATCAAAGTTATTTTTCTCATAATTTTGACAATGTATGATGAATCTCGCAGGCCGCGGGTTGGCCACCACTGTTTTAGACCTAGTGTCACAATATTCCTCCCGGCACCCCTCAAATTTCAATCATAATTTTTGTTTCATATAAACCATTGTCACTCTAATATACATATGTACATATGTAAAGAAAATCATTTATAATAGGAGAAAAGGAAAAACTTTTGTTTAGAATTGGGCTGCATTATATATTTTCTTACCGAACTACATAAGTTAAGATGTTCAAAAAATTGCGGCAAATTTTTTAGAGTTAAGTTCTGTTTAAACTTAATTTGTATTGAAATCTATGTACAATGCCTTTATTGAGTATCTGGGTTAAATGTTGAAAACAGATTGACGAGACAGAATTAGACAGAATTTGTTAATGTTGTCGCATTTTTAAGTTTTTGGTTTTTCTGTGTGACGTAAATATGTACATACATTTGTATGTAATATTGTGTGAGTGATTCAATCCTCCTAAATGTTATACACTCATAAAAACATGTTTGTAGTTTAGGTACGTTTATTATAAAGTGTAATTATGTTTCTACAGGGGTGACTATATGTATACAAATGGAAATTAAAAAATGCCCCAGGAGCTCCAAAACTTCGAAAAAATACAATTATAGAAGGCAAAATATAAAAAAATCCCTAAAAGCTACAGATAGATAAAAGTTGATTTAAAGTCATCACGTGGAGTAAATTTATCACCTAGAACTATTAGATGACGGCTTAGTGAAGTTTCTTAATTAAGCTTTTTCATCGCACAACAAAAATGTTTGCGTAAAAAAAGAATTTTAAATAAACATCATGATAAAATAAACGGTGATGGCAATATATTAGTTCGTGGTTTGTTGCATGGTATTGGACGAATTGTTAGAATCACCACAAGCATGGATTAGCGTTTGTTTAAAAATATTATACACTATGCCGTGGAAAAATTGCTGCCTTTTAACTATCTCTATTTTTGAAGAAATAAGGTTCAATGATGCAACCAGAGTGTAAACTGCATTTTTCTTGATGTAATGGATTCTGTAGAGTCTGTATTGGTTTCACTCCATATGCGGCAATTTTGTTTATTACCAATTCGAATATGTGCGCCATAAAAATTACGAAGTGCGAATTGATGACTGATTTTCAACGTTAATATATTCATAACGATTTGCCAGAGTAAACTGATCATAAATGTCAAAAAGTGAGCGTAGTATGACAGTTCGACTGATAGTTAACCCTTTCGTTACGGACTTAAAAAAACACCTTTTACATTTGAATTAAAAAAAGTACAGAAAATGCAAGAGGCATTTAAGCGATTAAACGAATACCGCTAATATTCAGCCGAGAAGTAATGAAAGCTATTCAAATTTTATTTCTATATTAATTGCTTCAGTAGTAACAAAGGGTATCATAACATTAATTTTACCCTTTTTTACCCCCTAGGCCCTTGAATTTAACCAGATAACTGTTACCTGTTCACTTTTTTTGAGGAGAATACAAAACGTTTCAAATTTTTGTTGTATCTTGTTACTTTTGCATATATAAAGTAACCGATATTTTCTCTTTTTTACCCTCTAAATATTTGAATTTCCAAAAATCCCTTATAGGTGGTTCTATACATCAGAAGAGGTACTTACGACGATAAATCAATCAGTAAGACAATATTAACGTTACTCTTTTACATAAACGTAGGCGTGGCATTTTTTTGTTCCTCTTAGATTTTCAATAACACGCTGTAAAAATTTCAAAAACATAATTCATTTGCCAATATACGGCCAGCTACCCTACAGATAATATTGGGCTACGTAGTGCATTATAGTTTAAATGGAGTAGTTACATTATGGTCCAATGTAGTGTAATTATGGGCCATGGTATAAAAAATGGTTGTATTTCAACATAGCAAGCTTTGAAAAATTAATAAAAAAATTATTATTATTGTAAATATAAAAAGATAATAGAATTTTTTTTAAATGTTTTCAATATTTATCATTACACCGGATTACTCCATGTCCTAGGACATCGTAATGTTAAACGGACCACCTTTTTACCATATATTTTGAGTAGTTTTGGAGTACTCCTACTCCTTTGTGGACTATTCCTTACATGCATGTATTTGTACTTGTATATACAAACAAACATTTTTTATATGCATACATATGTACATATGTTTATATGTATGTATATGTATAGATACATACATATGTATTTATACTTATGTATATGTATATCAAAGTCCGTATCTGTTATAAGTTTGATGAAAATAAATCAGTTTGTAAATGGGATTTTGCTTCAAAAATATAAATTATTATTGCTTATTAAATTTTTGATACCACATACAACTCTGGGTGACCTATGGGAACGAAAACTTGATTTCAACATACACACGGACAGACGGACATGGCTAAATCGACTTCCCTATCTATAAGGATCCAGAATATATATACTTTATAGGGTCGCAAATGAATATTGTAGAGATTAAACGACAAACCACATGTATGAAGGGTATAAAAATGATCAAATTTTACATAGTATGTATGTAGCTAAAATGAGACAAAGTATTGATTTTAACAGAATTTATGCAAACATTATTATTACTTAAGCCAAATGCAAAGACTGCATATTCGATGCCGACGCCAAATAACTAATAACTTTTCCTTGTCCTAAGATAAGGTGAATGTGCATTAAGTTAGTAGTAATGGACTTGGACTTTTGCGAATTTTTGGTCGGGACATGATCATAAGCCGTAAAAGGAGTTTAATGATGGAAAGCGGAAAGAGGGTACCAAAAACTTATCCCTAGCGACTTGGCGCATGTTTAATGACTAGCTACTTATGTTTAAAATTTTGCCATATATGAGACAACGCTAACCCGCACTTCTTTACCGTATATTCGGCATTACTTTCCGTATTACTTAAAACCAGCGTTTAAAATGCTGCCATCAACATGTATGGAAAAGCTGCTGTTTGCTATGCTGTTCATACATGTTGACGGTAGCATTTTAAACCCTGCTTAAAACAACGTTAGTAAGGCCGTCATCGTCAATTCTGAGCGGATTGTGACTTGAATTAAACGGTAGGAATGTAGATGTTAATTTTAGCGATTGCTGAACAGTTTAAAGATAGGATTATCTCTCGCGGAGGTGATGTTAATTGCCAACTAAGGTCGTGGGTGTACGGCCCCTCTAGACTATGCAAATAAGTCACAAACGACCAAAGTCCTACCGGATATATGCGGATGAAGTATATGAAGTGTCTTCCAATAGGGACTTTTACAGTTGATGGCGTATAAGTCACAACCGACTGAAGCCCTTCCGGATATATGCGGATGAAGCATATGAAGTGTCTTCCAATACGGGCTTCTGAACTTTGACAGTTGATAGCGTCCATATTTTTGATGCTACATCTGTCGAATTGGCTGTCATTTATTCAGTATCGCGGGTCGCATTGCCTCCTCACCAATGATTTTAACTCATACATAGAAATTGCCTATATTCGTCTAAAACCTTTGTAAGTATGGAAAATATGTAGTATGTGCCTTTTTAACATCGCACATGAGGTTTTAAATATATCAAGAAATGGCGTTATTTTTGGTTAATTCAGGATAAATTTTAATAGATTTCAATCTTTAACTTATACGTAATCAACGTATTTTATAAATTCTTATTACAGTATGTTTTTGTAACAGTAAATGCATCTGTGTTATTTTATAATCCTTGCGTTTAAGCGCTGTTGCATTTAATTCAA
This sequence comes from Paykullia maculata, assembly GCA_003055125.1. Taxonomy (NCBI): domain Eukaryota; kingdom Metazoa; phylum Arthropoda; class Insecta; order Diptera; family Rhinophoridae; genus Paykullia; species Paykullia maculata. The sequence continues at coordinate 6,440 of NDXZ01077152.1, read as the reverse complement.
TGTATACTTTACAGAGTCACAAACGAATATTTTGATGTTATTTTTAGAAAAATCACACAAAGAGTGAATTTATGAATGAATGAATTTATTCGAAAATTTTTAAGCACAATGCCGTAAAAAATGTCAAGTCTAATATACGTTCGTAAATTCCTGGATTCATAATTATTTTTAGAATAAAAATTAATTTTTATATATCATTTTTTATTAATGATTAATTTTGTTTATCGCGATTAAGATTATAATATCCATTACGATTATATTAATAATAAGTAATTTTAAATATTGTCAACGTTTCATTTTATTTTTTTTATTGAGTTTGACGTATCTCTTTTTGAAACTTAATATAAAAAAAATAGTCCGGACAATATTTTTGTTTAGACACAATGAGTGAATTCAGCCTTCACGAGTTATTTAAATTAAATAATTACCTTTGACTGAGTTTTGCTGGCATTACATTACTATTCAATACAACACTGCCAATTTATTAAATTATTTAAAATTTTACAATTTAAAAAAAAAAATTTTACAAATAGAAGTTTTTACGAAGCCAATCAAACAAAATATATGTTAGATATGGGCTAATCCTGCGTAACACACGCTACATTCGTACGCGTTTTTAGATTAAAATATAAAAATTTGTTGGTCTTTCAAAACAGATATCTTTAACTTTTACGTAGTGTTTAGTAGGATTTTATTTGTACTTTCGAAATAATTGATCACAAATTTCGTGATGCACGCTACAAAAAGTGGAAGTAACTTTTAAGTTGGAGTGTGTTTTCGTAATTTTTAGCGAATTTTGCATAAAAAAGCACAAAAAACCTAAATCCTTTAAGAAAGATGAATATTGGAGAAAAAATAACTTAATTGGAGGCAAAATAGTTTGTAGTTTTTTATTAACAGCCGTGAACCCATAGTGACGCACGCTACGTTATGCACGCTACATATTTACCAGATGGTTTTCGATTTTAATAAAATTGTATGAATGTATGTAGTAATGCACGTTTATATTGAAAACGGTTTTATATTTTTAATTTTAATAAACAATAGCTTTGAATTATTAAAAAATATTTCTGTAGAGCCTTCATTTAAAAGGTCATAACTTTTGTTGTGTTTAAGATTAAAAAAAAATTATTTGTGATTACAGTTGGCAAGATGTCAAGGGTTAAGAAATTTAATTACAATTTTTTTTTTGCAAATAATAAATAATTTTTGAAAAAAAAATTTCCTTAATTATTTTTTGAAAAAAAATATATTTCCAAATTTTTTGATAACTTTTATTTAAAAAGCTAATTGTATGGTCTAAGTACCCTGATATTTTTAGAATGGTGTCTCTACTAGTTTTCGAGATATTAAATAATATGAAAATGTATGTTTTTATTACTTCGTCATACAAACTTCATTGGCTTCGTCACAACACACTTTTTTAAAAAATTGCCAAAGTTAGATGAGAACATAGGAAAAATGCGAAACAGAGCTTCCAGTAGAAATGAATGAATGTATTTTTATACCCTTCACACATGTGTCTTTCCGTTTGTAATTTCTTCAATATTCATTTGGGACCCTATAAAGTATATATATTCGGATCCTTGAAGATAGACAAGTCGATTTAGCTATGTCCGTCTATCCGTCTGTCTGTGTGTATGTTGAAATCAAGTTTACGTAGCTCACATAAGTCACCCAGGGTTGAATGTGGTATCAAACTTTTGGAAATACTTTCAAGAAAATCGGTATTGAAAACTGGCAAGATCCATCAATAACTGGCTGGGATATAAAAAAAAATGCGACTGCCTCGTTTTTTGAAATTGTTTTTTTTTACATGTTTTAAGACATGTCAATTGGAAAAAAAGAGCAAAAAAAAATTTCTTTTTACACAAAAATTATTATATTTGTGTTTTGAAAAAATTTACTAATATACACACATAGATACACGTAATGAAGGGTATATAAGATTCGGCATAGCCAAATATAGCGCTCTTACTTGTTGTATACCTAAGTGTTTTTTTAACTCTGTAATTTTCCTAACACCGATAATCCAAAACCAATTGCAAAGGTTTTTAATGCAATTTTTGCAAGAACTCAAATCGTGAAGCACGCCACAGAAATTTATCATGCTAATATTAATTAATATTATTTTTATTGTGAAAATTTTAATTTTTTATTTGCTTAAAAGCAGAATATGACCTTGATTTAAAAATATAAGAAACTTAAAAAAAATGTTTATTCTACTCACAATATAAAAAAAACTTATTTTCCGTGACGCACCCTACAACGCATGGACCTCAATATGTATGTAATATTTTTATTTGTAATAATAGCATTAATAATAAATGATCCTTACCTTGCAAATTACCCAAGGTTATATATTATCACCCTTATTATACGCAATTTATACCTCAGATTTTTCTCCCCCATCATACATGAAAACTGCTTATTATGCTGATGACACCGCTATCATAACGTCTAGCAAACTCACTAAAGCACTACTTAAAAAATAGAAAAAGGCTATGTCGCTTGTAATAAATATTTGTATAAATGGTTCGCTTACCGAACCGTCAGATAAACCTTCAAAATGAAAATCGGGCTATTCAAAATAACGTCAAATATCTCGGAGTGTTTCTTGACAAAAAACTAAACTTTTCGAAACACATTGATGAAGTTTGTAAAAAAATCTATAAAAACAATCAGAGCTTTGAGGCCAATATAGCAAATAAAAATATAATATTCAAGTCTGTAATCCGACCAACTTTAACATATACAAGCCCCATTTGATACAAGACAGCAAAAACTCATCTAAAAACACTCCATATAATCCAAAACAAGTGCCTTAAGATCATAAACAATAAATATTGGAGATATTCTACTTATCTTTTTTACAACGAAACTGGATATGAAAAAATCATTGACTTCATACAAAACCTCAACATCAAATATCGGAATTCCATTGAAAATTCTTCTTATCAACTGATAAGGGAATGCATACAGTCAGCTTAAGTAAAGCTTTCTTTGCAAACACAAATTACCCAATTGAAAATAATGTGCATATAGGTATTATTTTCAGATAGTATCATTATATACACATGTGCTTTCTAACCATATTCGAAAAAAAAAATTTTTTATAATTAAATAACTAACTAACAAGATATGTGATTATAAATATAAATTCGTTGGTGTATGAGAAATAAAGTTTCTTTCAATCAGATACTTATTATGCATACAGCAACTGAAACTGAACATTTTTAAAAATTTAGTTTGACTTTGAATTAAATAAGTTTATAATTTATTGATACCATAGGTTTACGAATCAGCAAAAGCAGAAATACAGCATACATTGCCGACTTCATCTGTTCATGAAGGTCAACAACATGTTGAAAAGTTTGAAAGACTGATTAGTCCACCAAAAAAAGCAGATAGTGTTCAACCTCTTTCTGATGCCACGCCAAATGTTAACCATCAACCTGCTCCATCCAATACAGCATTACCGTCATCTCCATTAGCACCTTCATTGTCACCATCTATGCCAAGTGGAAGTGTAAGTGCAACCAGTGATAATAATTTTCAAGCAAACATAAATTCAAAATCGACATCTGTTGGCGGCAAAGACGGTCATGATTTTGATCTCAGTTATAATAAGCCAAATTATAACGATCCAAATTTTCAGTACAATGAGGAACATTCTAATGTTCATTTCTTCAATCAATTTCCACCTTCATCTGGGGAAACTCAAAACGGCTTTAGAAATTATTATGACAATAACTACAATCGCCAACAAGAAGCAGGTTATCATGCAGTTGAACAGCGACCCATTGTCACTAAAACAATTCAGATTGCTCAACCCGCAATAAAAGCCAAAAAATACGAAGTTCGTCATCCCGCAATACAAAAGGAATTTTATGATATTGAAGAACGAGTGGTCATTAAACCTGCTGGAACTGTAGTAGTTGAGTTGGAGAGACCATCTGCCAAAATTCTAAAAGAAGAAACCACGTTACCCCTGGGACATCCACATCCTGCTGTGGCTGCTGCATATACGCCAAATAGGAATACACCAACATTCAGCAATATTATTTATAGCAACACTGGATCATCTTCATTAAATCATCCAAATAACCAATACATTCCCCATCAGACTTACAGTAACAAACGTACAACGACAATAGGCTCTGCTGTAACAACTTCACCCACCTACGACCAAATCTCAAAAAATGTAATCGTTGAGTCCACTAAAAACAAGCCATTCGGTGGAGAAAATAATTTTCCAGCGACAGTAACTGCGGATGCACCAAAAAATCAAAATGGAGAAGTCGTAGTAGTTACCGATGGCCATGGAAATCAACGTGAAATCTCCACTGACCAATTCACTTATTCACGCGATGAGACTGACAATGTTCGTTCAAGGCCAATATACAACCACAGAAATTCGTTTGCCTTTGAGAAAAATGGACACGCTAACATTTCTCCACAGAGATCTGGTTTCCAAACCAATCTCAATAACAGAGATGGATTCGCATTCGATGCTGAATACATCAGTAACTCGGGTAATAATAATTTAAGAAAAGAAACTAAACCAGCACGATTACAGGAGGTATCGGCTAGAGTAACTGAACAAAATCAAAAACAACAGCAACCTATAATAAAACACGAACATAAAATTGTACTGTCACCTAGTCAGCATAATATTTACTTAAGCCGTAATCAAGAGGTTCCTCGTACGCAGCTTATTGAAGAAACTGCTCAAGTCCGGGAAATAAAACCATACCTTCAAAATCACCGTGGACCAGTTGTGGTCTACGCATCGGCTAAGTCAAAACCAGAAGTAAAATACGTTCAAAGATCAGAATTCAAACAACAAGACCCAGTGTCAGCGCAAGTTATACAATATCATAATTCTCAACAAGCAAGTCAACCATCTAGCGGTTCAAAACATCGTGTGCAATATAGTGCTCCATATGCTCAGATGCGGTACCATTCCGATGAAGGACACTTAAAACATCAACTAAAATTCGAGAAAGGTGTTGCCAATCAGCGGAAATCTGAAAAGTTAATAGTTGAAGATGAAACTTCAACAAATGTTAACAAATCATCTGTAGGAAATACAATGACAAACCAAGGTCCACAGGCACATATTGAAATTAAAATTCCCAATCGCTCAGCTGATGACGACAATAAACCTATTGTTGTAAGTTCAACAATAAGACCCATGATGATGAACGATGATCGCGACCAAACGCACAATTCCAAATTGGAAATTTTCGTTACAAATAATGGAGAACCTCAACAACAAGAAAAATTAAATGACAATCTTGAATCTAGTGACGTAGATAGCAATTATAAAAACGATATCGATAACACAACCGGAACCAAAAACAAATATTATTCCAATTTAAAGGCTAAACCTGACTGTAATCAGTCATCGGCAAGAGAAAATTACGAATCGGTACCAGAATACAGAAACTACGGGCAGGAGAAATTTATGCGTGTTGTTGAAGAAACGAATGGTGCTTCAGCGCCTCTGTCAAATGACGCCACAGCAATTTCTGAATCCACAGCTGTCCAAACAAATATTCAGCCTCAGAACGTCGATGTTAACGTAAAAAGTTCTGCTGGCCACATAAGCCCACCAGGATCACGTGTTATTGCAGCTACACCTGCTCCAAAAGAAGTTATCCCAAACGAAAGTTTCCATAAGCGACGCATTGTTGTTAATCATCCTTTCCAGACTGTACGCGAAGTTGTGGAACACGAACCTTACACCAACTATCACGAAGTGCAAGTAAGTGAGCCGGCTTCTCCTGCTCTTTATCACTCTGCCAACTATTTCCAATCGCAAGAAGGTATGCGTCAGTCTGAAAACGGGAATTATTACCATTAATAAAAGATGAGGAAACAACATAAATGTGCTGGTTTAAAAAGAGTTATTTGGTTATTTAATGCATTTAACTAACTTTATACTAACTACATAATTTCTATATATACATATACTAAAGAGTATCAATAGTTCTTATACGAAATGCAAATATGTACTAACTACCATATGTATCTAAGTAACACACTAAATATTTTGTGGTTTTATTAATTCAATTGGGATTATAGAAATAATGGTAACATCGCTAATTATACTTAATCCTTATATAAGTTGTGTTTTATGTTGTCTATATTAACTTTATGTTTTAGTTTAAGCTGTTAATAAAAGCAATAATATGCAAATGCATATACAAATATTAGTAAATATCTTTTTCTAATTTTGTTTCTCTATTACTATGTGTTAGAGTTAGGCAAAATATCGATATATAAAAAGATACTATGGATCTATCAAGCCTTATGTAGGCGACAAATAGCAAATTTTACAGGAGATGATTTTTATTCACCCTTATTCTATTTGGCGTCGGCAATTTTAAGGCAACAGCAATTCAACACAAGAGCAATACTAATATGGTATTCTT
>NDXZ01077072.1:666-11407 GCA_003055125.1 Paykullia maculata | reverse complement strand
GATTCGGTATAGCCGAATATAACGCTCTTACTAGTTTTGCTTCAACTGGTGTACTTATTCAGAGTTTGAATAGAATTCATGTGGTGTCGGTATTGGAATTAGAAACTACAAAAAAACCACTTTCGTGTCATGAAGTCTGACGTATTGGTTTTATATTCAAATCGGAATTCCAAAATTGATACGAACATAAAACCGATAATGTCGAAATTCATGACCTTAAAAAAATTTCGTTTTTTAATTCAATTCTGATAACAGTTGTATTCCATGACAATCCTAATAATCGGTGTAACTCATGTAAAGCTTAAAGTCTAACCCTTATATTTATTTTTAAGCTTATTGAAGGTTAGTTGAACAAAATTTGCATACAAAATTTGTTTTATAAAACTTTGATAAATTTACAAATTGTTATTTAAATACGGGGGTAAAACCATTAAAGGTCGCTTAAATTTCGTTACGATTATATGCGTTTTGGCTGCAATAGACAATTGTTATAAAAGTAAAGCTTGCGAAGCTTAAAATCCATGACGCATTATTTCTTTGATCTATAAGCATGCATACTTATTGAAACGGCATCAAAACCCATATCCACTTTTAAGTATGAGGTATTTATCGTACTCTTATTTAACAACACGTATGACGTTGTTGATTGCTATTCTCGTACACGCAAGATGAAGAGACGATACAAACCGAGTGTGATTCGCCTACTCATTATGAAGTTGTACGTTTGCTCTAGGCTTGTCAGATTTAAATTTGCAAAATTCTTGACATTATTCAAAATAATTGTGGATTGTGAAAAAAAATTCCAGACAATTTAAATTTTACAAAATTACACAAAAACAACTCAGTTAAAACAAATAAAAAACAAGTAAGGGTGCTACATTCGGCTGTGCCAAATCTAATTTACCCTTTTACCAACGAGTATATATTATTAAAAACATTGTTTCCTTAAAATGTTGCAAAAAAGCCAAGAAACACATAGTTATTGCACAAAAAGCAAGAATGACTTTTATTTCTGCTCAAAAATTTTCTCGCGGCAAAAATATCTTCAGTCTCCGACCTGGCACCATGGTTTATTCTTCATACAAATGAGAACTGAGACTTGCATCACTGTAAAAGTAAGAGTATTTTTCCGAAAATATGGTACAACTGAGCATATTTGTAAATTAAACAGATATGGGACGGTATGGGTTTAACTCAAGAATGATAAAGATACAAGATTGCGCCTTCCCGTTGTCAAAAAGTTACTCTCTCTGCGCATCTCGTCATAAAAGGCTCGCTTTTAATTAAAAAAAAGCTGCGCTCTCAATAAAAACGTAAACAAACAGTGAAATTTGTATAAGAAAATGAAAAAAAAAAGTTTACTCATAGTTTCTCTTTCTATATTTTCTGACGTGTGTGACGTCAAAATTGAACAGCTGATTTATGTAAACAGAGAGGAAGATGCGCAAGGCGCAATCTCTATATCTATCATTCTTGGGTTTAACTACGACGTAGTATTTATGTTTTTTGCAATGAGTTCTTATAAGTCAATGTTTTGAGAGTGTGCATACGTCAGCTCAGTTAAAATTCAATGTTTTTATACGCACTTATCCTCAAATTTCATGAGTCACTATGAATAGCGAAAACGCGACTCATTGCAGATCTCTGATGTGTATGTAAAAAATGTTAAAACCGTATCAGATATTATGCCTAACCTTATCTTTTTATTATGTACTAGCTTTTAACCCGCTACTTCGTGAGCGCACTTTTCAATATATATTTAAGTTCTGCTTTGCCGATTCGTCCCCTTTCCTAATCTGGATTAATAGTCCCTAATTTTACATTTTTAGAACAAAAAATCCAAAAAATGGAATAAAACTATTTAAAAAAGTATCAGTTTGCTACAATAAACAATTTTCTTTCTCATCCTGGATTAATAACCCTAACTTCATATTTCTGGATTTATATATGCTTCTTCTCAGTTCCTAAAATCATATTTTGTGATACGTACAGTAAAAAGTTTTAAAAAGTACCACAAAATCTGATTGGGTAAATTTTTGTCCATTATATGATTTTCTAGTTTAATCAGGATCATTTGGCCCAAATTTTTTATTTTTAGTCTTATAAACTCAAAAAATATAAAACAGTACCGTAAAAATTGAAAAAGTACTTTTTCGTCCCATGATATTTTTTCTCAATTAGCAGCAAAAGGCCCTATTTTGTGTTTCAAAACTCATAAACTCAAAATATGTAAAAAGTACCCTAAAAGTTAAAAAAGTACTTTTTCATCTCCAAGTACAATTTTTGTCCCTATAAGTTTGAATTTCAAAAAAGTACCAACAAATTATTCATATATTTTGGATATGTAACGAATGCAGTTAAAATAAAATTTCTATGTTTATTGGTTTAGAAGTTCAAAGGGCCCCAAAAAAGTAACAAAATATAATTTTTTACCGTTTTCACCCCCTAGGCGCTCGAATTTTAAAAAAGGACCAGACACCTGTCTGTTTTTTTTTTTGAGTAGAGTATAATTCTTGTTTGTATCTTGTTTGGTTTAGAAGATAGAAGGTTACCAATCTTTCCCTTTTTACCCCCTAAATATTTGAATTTCCAAAAATCCCTTCTTAGTAGATCTATACAACGAGAGAGGAACCCACAGTCCAAATTTCAAGTCTTTAGCTCTATCCGTGTGGGCTGGGCAATTAAAAATCAGTCAGTCAATCTGTCAGTAACGTCACTCTTTTATATATACATTATACATTTTCTCTCATTAAAAACTTAAAATTAAATATTATAATTTTAAGAATTTTGTATAAGAAATAACGTAGAAAAATTACATTGCCAGAATTTTTAATACAAAATGTCCAAGATTTCCGTTTAAAACCTAAAATATATTTATAATTCATTAAAAGTAATTTTTAAATTTTTAATTAAATTTTATTTTCATTCATTATTTTATAAAACTTTGTTGTGATATTGATTTCATTTACTTCCCATACTGCAGCTAATTATATTACTTCCGATTTCGTTTTTGTCATTTACATATATTTATATTGCATCACTAGCTGTGCTTGTAAATAAATTATCATATTCAATAGATAGACAGTGTTTCCGTTTGGTGTAAAATTAAAATTAATGAACTTGTAGAGAAGCGAATATAATGAAAATATAAAATGAAAAAACCTTGACTATAATACATCATAATAGTTTATCCGTTGGAAAAAAATCATAAAGCAAATCTTTTAAAACTCTTTACAAATTCAATATACTTTACCAGTTCAGTGACAAGGATGTTTGTTAAAAGAATAAGAAAAAAACTCACAATTCTAAAACAAACTTGTTAGTTGATAATTATTACTTCGATAATTATTAACAACAATTAAATTTGTTATGATTATAGGTAGATTAATAGAGTTATTGCTTTCTGTATTTGTAATTTATAATAAATGTTATTTAATATTGTTTTATAAAACCACATAATAATATCCGTTTTTTTATAATAATAATTGTTACAGTTATTGTCTTGTTATGCTAAAATATGATGAGATTTTAATTGTTATTCTTGTTTTATGGTAAAAGGTTTTTATGTCAAAAATACAATTAAGATTATCTCGCTTAAGCCACCATATCTGAAACCTCTTTCCCCCATAAAACTTAGTAGCAGATTTAACCATTTGTTTTCATTATATTCGTTTTCTTTTCCGTGAAATTTTTTAATAAATTTTAGTGTCAGCAAAATGACAAAAAATTTGACGAAATATTTTAATTTTTATCATGCATCGTATTATTATGTTTTTTTGCCGTCAGTATTTATTTTTTATATATTTAATCGCATTTCTTTTGCTCGTGTTTGTTTACACGAAAGAAATTTTAACAACAAACACGAAAAACTCTTAAAAAGTTGACGTCACACACTTTTATGGCATCATGATGTTGTTAACTTCAATCTCTACTCACTACTACATGAATATATTTCTCTGATAAAAATTGAGGGCAAGACAATAACAACAACAATTCAAAGCCATAACAAGATAGACTTAAGCAACATGCACGCATTAAATGTTGAAGAGCCTCCTTCTACAAGACTGATGACATGATTTCATGTTGCTGGTTTTTTTTCTCATTTATTAAAACAAAAACAAAAGAATGTTAAAAAATTCATGTTAAAATTTTACACCATAAAATATTTAAAGGGCAAGGCGTGTTATATTCCAAATATTTTTGTTATTTTATTAAAATATTTTTGCTTTTTTCTTTTTTTGAAATGCGGTCTTTTGTGATTTAATGTTTAGAGCTGAAAGAATTTTTTATTTTAGATTTTATTGATTTTAGGTGGCTCGTTAAAGTAAAGAATAAATATTTTATTGGAAAAATAAAATATTTATTCCGCAGAATTTACTGTCAGCATTTAATTAAATGCTTGAATTTTCAGAAAAAATTACAGATAAGTATTCACAAGGTTTTAACTTTTATTATATATAAACAAACATACATATAAACTTAATATTAAAGTTTTGTAACACTTTAAAAATCCAATATTATATTTATTAGATGTACTGAATACTGTTGTGTTTGAAAATCGATATAAATAAATGAATAATTTACAAGAATTACGTAAATGTATAAATTTCTTATAAAAATTATTTTCAAACAATTATCTAAAAGAAAGCTGCTGCAGTAAAACGTTTTAATAACAAAATAATTTTTACAATGAAATCTGGGGCCTAATTCTGACATTCGATAGCGATCGAAATTTCACTAGAACGTGCGAGTTTTCTTTGCTTTAGGTATAGAATGTCAGAATTAGCGCCCTGTTTTCGTTTTCCAAAAATTTTTTTATAAACAGTTTCTCTAAAAAAATCACTAAAAATATGGTTTCATTTTGCTGTTTCATACATACATATGTATGTATGAAGACGTTTATTTAAGAAGTTTCATAAATATATTTTTGTAAACCTAATTGAAAACTAAAAACATTAAAGATAAAACTTTTTTCAGTTTGAGAATGCAATGAAACATTTTTCATGTTAATAATATTGAATGTTTTTTGTGTGCTGAGAATTTTTAATTTGAGTTAAATACAAAAAAAAAATGTGTTTAGAAACTATAAAAAAGTTAAAGTTAAACGGTAATTCCTAAAAATGACTTTCGGCATATTACCAATACATTGTTTTATCTTGAGATGGAATTTCTGCAGTAAATAAGACCGTATTTTAACAATAATATTATAGCTCTAGTAGTTGGCTTCCTGGTGGTGAATATTTTATGTCTCTGGTTCATAATGATGGTGTTGCAGTTTTAAATAACCTTGTTTAAAATATAAGATGGTGTCAAGTCACACAAACGTGGCGGTCAGCTAATAGGTCCATATTGTGAATAAAATGATATTGTTTTATTATAAAAAATGCAACAAGCGCTTTGTGATACATATAGGTAGATACATATGTATGCACATATGACGGCGAACTGCTGAAACTATATGTGTTTAATATGTGTAAGTGCTTTTCACCATTAATTGTTAAGTTCGTACCATTATTTAATTAAATTAAAGACACCACCGATACATTAAGTTTACCTAAGGGTGATTGTTTCTGTATTTAATAATATTTCCATAATGGCTTATGAATTCTTATAGCTGCCAACAGCTGTATGCTAAATGTGGTTTTCATTACTGAATCAAATAAACAAAAAACTTACCTCAAAATGACCGAAAACTGTGAAATTTGTTGTCACAATATTAAATTATAAAGTATTCTTAGAAAAACCAAATTTTGAAAAAATTTTTTAAGACAAACTTTATAAAAACTTGTTTTTTCCGCAAAATTACTAATACTTTAACATACATTAAAAAATTTTTTTCTCAGAAAAAGCTTGACACCAAAGTTTAATTACGAAAAATTATTTGAGGGATTAGAAGCCGTATCGCCAAATATGATTTTTAACATAAAAAAAATTATGTGTTAATATATTTATATCTCATATTAAAAAAGTTAATTTGTGTTTAAAATAACAATTAAATGTTTTATAGCAACTTTTTTTTAATACCACGTAGAAGTAAATTAATTGGCTATGGGAGTTAGCAAAAGATCAATAAAATATTAAGGGTTAAGTTCGAAAATAATAAATTTAATGCTACTGCGGTTTCTTTATGTTGCTCCTCAAGGTTACTAAAACTAATTGGAAATATTATAGATCTTTCTTAGGTTATTTAAAATTTTAATGTAATGATGTATGTATGTTGATGATGTCAACATTTTTATTTAATTTTATAACCCTTTTGTTTGACATTGACAAATTATCACGTTGGTGTAAAATCAACTTCATAAAACTGTATATAAAAATATGCCTTTTTTTGGAATTGAGAAATTAATTCGCTATTATTGGTTTAATATAAAACTAATTTTAAAATTCAGTACTTTTCTGGTCTAAGTAAATTGCATTGTTAGTTCAAAGAAAAGGTTACTTGGATATAAATTTGAATCAGTTATATGATATTTCTGGTAGGAAACAATTTGATTGTAATTATGTGCGACCTACTGCTCATTAGTGATATTTTTTAGAAGCATTTTTATAATTTCATATTGTTCTCTGCAGGTTCTGTTACTTTGTTAATATGCATTGGTTTTTTTTTAACAGGGGAATGATTTATTTTATCGCTTGACAATGTTATGCACTAATTTCATATTTTGTTATCTATATTGCATTGACCGAGTTGGTGCATTAAAAATCTTATAGTTTTCTTTTTTGCTCAACTCTTTTTGCAAAGTTGGTCTTGGTCTCTCCTCTCTTACTTCTTTCGCTCGTCTAACTAAAAGCTTTGTTTGGTCAATCAGATCGGGTTGTCGACCTTAAAACTTCTTAAAGTCATGAATCAATGTATCGTGCGATTATCGTCTCTCCGTCTGTCCTTCTTTTCCTCTTTCTGTCTTTGGATCTATTATAAATTATAAAAGTCAGAACTGTCTTAAGTTTTTATTGGCTTGAAAACATTAAATGTGTAAAACTTTTCTAGTGTAAAAACTCACCATATAATTTTTAAATTGTTTATTGTTTGTGCTTCTATTGATTTTAAAGTCAAAATTGAGTACAAATTATTTACGTGCCCTAAAATTCCGTAATTATTTTTATTTTATTTTTCTAAATACAAATGTGTTTTATTTTACCTTTATTGTTTTCATTTAATAATTAACAAAAACATTATGATTAATAGAGCTGCAAAAAAAAGAAAAAAATTATAATTTTCAACACTCCTTTTGTAATTGGTTAATTACTATTAGACCCCTATTGTGTTTGTACTTGGTTTGGCAAAATGATTAAGTATTTTGAAGGTTACATTTTTTAACTTCTAAACTTTTGTTAACAGCAATTAAGAAATATAATAAAATATTTTAGACATTTTTTGACTTGGGGGGTTGTTTTATTTGAAGATAATTGGGTTGAAAAGGTGATTTTATTCAAATTGTTTAATTTTGTTATTTTTTTTTTATTTTCAGGTAAGTCAGCATTCCTATGTTCATCGAATTATTGAACATTTTGCTTTTAAATTTGTAAGTATTAACATTTATGTTATTTTACGGGGGGTTAACTTTACCCAATGATTAAATTTTTTAAGTCAATTTAAAAAATTTTTGAGCTAAAATTTACAGAAAATTATCTCGAAGAGTTTCACGAATTGTTCGACATTTTTTAAGAAAATGAAATAGGGTTAAAAAAATGTTTCATTATTTTTTGAAAAAAGAAAATTAGCAGAATATTTTTTATAAAAAAAAGTTTATTTAAACATAGTTAAAAAAAAATTCCTAAATATCTAAATTTAAAAATTCTTTTTATTCCATTGATAGTGATTTTTTTCTAAAAATATGGAAGCAATGAAAAATTAACATAAGGAATATTAGGATTTTTTTTATTTTTTCTGGCTACAGTTCATTTTTAAATTTCGTCATTATGAAGAACAATACAATAACTGCATCATTGCCATTAGTTCAATGGTTAAAGCAGGACAAATACATGTGATAATGTTGAAGAATATAAACAGAAAAAAGCTTTAAATGGTTGTAGTAAATTTCGTTCTCACTCACTTAGCGATAGAAAATATGAATATCGGCGACTATCAGTCACCATATTCTATTTCCTAATAAACTGTGAGTTAAATAGATGATATTTACATCCAACACTAAAATACCGATCAAAGAGTGCTGATGATGAAACCGTAGCTGGTTTCGAAAATGCATTCCACTCGGCTAGTGTCGGGAAACTTACTTTTTCGGTATATTCTTCAATTATCACAAAAACAAAAATTAATTTTTTCATAAATAATAAATAAAAAATTCGTTAAACAAATAAGTTCGACTAAAAATTAAAAATTATTACAGAAATAAAGAATATTTTTATTAAACTTATTTAAACTTTTTTTTGTATAAAAAAACTACACTGGTAAACAGGATTCGGGCAATGTGAAGTTTTATATTTGATTCTACATTTAATCCGAAGCCGAAATATAATGGCACAGGGTTAAGCAATATTAAATGTTCAAGCTAAAATATTATTTTCCTACATGAGCTGATCTAAAGTGACTATATTTATATTCAAGTTACCCTTACACAGCTTGTGTTTAGTTCAAATACCAATAGGACACGTTCACCTGCTCTCTGCTTATATATATTTATATGTTCCCATTGATCCTATAAGGAGCATAGGGCATCATCATCATTTATATATTCAGGATTTAACTATTAACATTTTAAAACAATTTATTTTAGTTTTATTCTGGCTCAAGTTCATTTTTGAATGTTCAAAGAAATTTAATTTTTTATTTGTGATAATTAATGAATAATAATTTGAGAAGTTAATTTTGCCGACACTAGCCTATTTTAGTTTAAATCTTAAACATAAATGTCAACAATACAAAATTATTCTCTTAAGAGGAAAAGTGTATTTTTGTTCTTTTGTCCGATAAACTGAGATATTTCAGTTTTTGCGTTTTACTTTCTTTCAACCAAAGAGCTGAAACTCTGTTGCATTTTTAGACAGCCTAAGATCTATAATTAAGTTATCTTGCTAGTGTTTTTAAAAATTTTCTAAAAAGAAAGTCAATAAACATTTTTTATTAAAACAAACAAATTTTTGTTTGACTTCTGAAAAAACTTAAGCTAAGAATTAATATAAAAGTTCCGTATTATAAACTTAATAAAATAATTATAAAATATTCAACACGACAAAAAGCAAATATTTTTCATATTTCTTCTTTTTGTGGCAACAACACAGGAGACACAATTATTAAGACGATAAAATGACATCAACAATATGAATCAAATAATGTGAACATAAAAAAAACAGCATAAAAACTTTATTCGTATCCACAAACAACTTCGAAATTATTTGCCAATTCATTCCAGGTTTGCGTTAATACAAAATTGATTCGATTCAATAAAAAAAAAAAACAAAACAGGAGCTAAATTAATATAAACATCACCGAGACTACATAAGGCGACTGATGTTAAGGCAGAGAGCTAAAGGAATGAGTTTACAAAATAATTTTTTTGTTAAAAACCTTATTACGTTTTTTTATAATAGAACAAGTAAAAATGTCTTACAGTTTTAGGTTTTTAGAATAGAATAATTATAAACAATAAACTAGAAATGTATAATATTTTCAATTATAATAAGATACATTTTTTTTGAATATTTGTTGAAAATGCATTTCAGTACTGTCAACTGCTTGCAGAAATACGGAAATAATATATTTTCATTTAATTCCTTTAATTATGTTTTCTTCCCCAGAAGACTTTGAGTACTTTTTCTTCTACGAGCAGTGTTTGTTAAAACAGCAAAAACTAAACAACGACAGTTGTTATGACTGTTGTATATACTTTTGTACTAAAAGGTGCTGGTGCTGTTGTTGTTGCTGCTGCAAAAACATTTTTGAAGCCTAAAGATCATTTGGCACACGCCAAACTGGTTTCAAAAAACCTCTCTCTTCACATACAAACAAAAAAAGAAAAAGATCAGTTATAAAAATGCTAATGAATAAACCAATACAAGTCGCAATTGTACCCATATATTAATTTATATATGTACATATGTATGTAGATAAATACGTGTTTGTGTTAGAGCAGGAGCAGGAAATCTTAAGGTGTGCGCTGGGGATTAGGTGCCATAGAAAAGACAACGATGCTACATTTATTTGTAGCAGTGTTAGAGAGATATTTTTGTATGTATTTGTAACAATTTATTATCTTGTTATTTAGTGTTGGTTTCACGATAAATCAAATTGCTGGGGCTGTGTTACGTTTTTTCATTAAATAAATTGTCAATCGTATTCGTTTTTTTTTTTTTGCTCGCACGCCACAAACAATGACACACACCATCTTATAGAGATTGTTAGAAAAATTGATTTAATCGCAAAAGCCGCCTAAGGGGCTTCTATATAATTTACTTTGTATTTATTATTAATATAATGTTTTGTTGTAGTTGTTGTAGTTATTTTTAAGATCTGTTGTTATTGTAAAGGAGTGGTATGTCATGTAGAAACAATGGATAAACAACATAAAATCTTTTGTAAATGATTAAATCAAGGTATGAGTAAAACAATTTTATGGAATTAAGATAGTCAGTCGTTTTTGTATAAAAACTATCATTTATGACTGTTAAAGTGTTTGTAATGTCTACAACATATATGTATCAGTATCTTTATTTTATGTTAATTTTTAAATAATACAAATAAAAGAAAACTGTTAATAAATATATACCAACAAACAAAAAA
>NDXZ01077065.1:0-10194 GCA_003055125.1 Paykullia maculata | reverse complement strand
GGCATAGCCGAATATAGCGCTCTTACTTGTTTTTATTTAAAATTTCATTTCCTCTTGTACTGCGTAGGAATCTTTGTACAAGTTTCTTTTTAAATCTAGAATCAAAGTAGTTTTTGTTTCGTATGGAACATCAACTAGATTTTGTTCGAACTCTCCTATGTACTAGATTTCAGTGTAATGTAAATGTACTATTATATAATTAAAATTTATTGATTGATTGCCTGGATATTGCTCGATAACTGGGCCGAAAACGTGAAACTAATTTGCGATAACCTGGGCCGAAAACGTGAACCTAATTTGTTGTAAACTTTATTTCGGCTCCAATATTTTTATAAGCATTTAGAGAACTGCAGAAGTGGGCTTTTAATGAAAACTAAGGTTTTCGGAGGACACATCAATAACTTGACTGCATAGTTTACAGAGGCAGACTAACGGACTTCACTTATTGCTTTCAGAAAGTGATTATTAGTTGATCGGCATAATTTAAGGTGGGTGTGGAGTACTGCTAAGCGATAAAGGTTTTACATCTTATACATATATATATTTAGTTCTAAGTAGTTAAATAATTTGTTTAGCTTCCAAAATGTTTACTTTGGCAGAATTTTAGGTTCCAAATGTAGTTTTGCAGCTTTTATTTAAAAAAGAACTATCAAAAATAAAATTGACTATTGGAAACGAAACGAAAGTGCTTTTTTGTGTACCCTACATCACAGTTCAAACCTGATTATATTAGAGGCTAAAAATGTCTGAAATTGATGGTACGAGAATCATCTTAAAGCAAATTTATGTATGTGTATATACATATTCATAAATTTACCCATTGATTACTAGTATTGTCTACCTGCTGTACAAGGTCGCATTGCTTAAGATTACACGAGTCTCTTTTAGCAATGCATCAACAAAACTATTTATTATTTGTTGCAACAATTTATGCAACCGAAAATAGTCACAGTCTTGCCAAATTTTATGCAATATCCTCAAGGTCGTTCGTGGGTTGTATGTTTATTGAGGATGAGGCCGCAATTTTTAGGGTAATAAAATAAACACGTAGACACACAAAAACCCTAAAATGTATACAAAAAGAAGAAGTAAAAGGAAAAACTTGTAAGATTTTAGAGTTATAATAATATAAAGTGTTTGTATGTCCGTTTGCGAATGAAAATGCCTTTTGACTAATTCGAATTTTTATTGCACCACTAACTCAGCGGTTGGTCAGCGGCTTCGTGTTAAAATATCTCTTGAAACAATTCAAGGATTGATTCAAACAGCACTTTCGGGAAGTTAAAGAAGAGTTGTTAATGAAAGAATCAACAAAATGAAATTATTTCACTTTGGTGGGTTTGTTAGTTGGCTGCTTCGTTAAGCGAGTGGTTTAAGGTTAAAACTAAGACAAAACTAAAATTATTCTTTCCTTTTTCTTTTCTGACCAAAAATTGTGTTTTTTACTCCTTTTTAGGACCGTCTATATCTACGTTTTACCATAAAAATACGAACAAAAATATAAAAAACTAAAAAATACAAGATGCGTGTGTTCTTTTGCTTTTGTTTTTTTGTTTGTTTGGTAACGGGTTGTCAAAAGAGTCACAGAGTGTTTGTTATCCTTTTCTTGTGAAGATGTTTATTGTCAAGGCTCTGAGTTTATACTTTTTGACATTTTTGCAGAAATTTTTTAAATTGTATTCCTTTTTTTTGCATGATTATTGTAAAACAAACATTATTTTCGTGTGTGTTGAGTTGTTGCTGTTCAAAGGAAGGAAAGGATTCTATTGTTCGGGGTTTTGGGTGCGAGTGAGTGTGCAACTCTGTCTATATTTAAAATTGTTCATTTGTTTGTGCAAGTATTTTGCTGTGAAAGGAGTTGTTTTTTACAGTGTTAAACTTTTCTGAGCACCTCTTGTTGGTAAGAAGTTAAGGGAAAAAGTAATTTCGATTAAAAAAGGTTAAAGGTTATTTATATGTAATGTCTAAGGTTCAAAGACGATTTTGTTTAAAAAAAACTTTTTTATATCATATTAGATTTTTAATAGCCCAGGGAAAATTTTAAAACTGGCTCTAATACGTTGGGCTCTAAAACTGTTATTATTGTTAGTATTAAATTAGTAAAATCCTTGACATTACTGGTACAGAAAGTACCTGCACCTACCCGGTGCAATAATACTTTGAAGCTATTGATTTTGGAAGGTGAAAGTGTAAAAGTGGCTCATTTCCGCCCTAATAAATACACATTTTTGTTCCTTTAAATATATAAGAAAAAAAAATGAGAAAACAATGTTAACTTTCTTCACAATAGAAGGAAAAAGAAAGAATTGTGTTAAAGGATAAGATAGTGTCTCTTCACCATTGCTTTAACGGCTCCTGATTTGTTTCCAATTCGCAAAAATACAATCTTGCTTCGTAGGAATGTGTCCAAGCTTTAAAATAAGTTTTGATTGAAACTTAAACAAGCAAAGAAAAATCATGGGACAATTGGGTTAAGTTGAACAACTTCAGCCGCTCCACATATGCAAATACTTAGGTAAACGATAAAAATCAGAGAAGGAATAAATTCAAATTAGCTGCCATAATGGAATTCCCTTATAATTAGTATATGGAGCTTCTATTGACATATGTCTAAAAATTGGCAAAAGCATGGAAACATATGCAAAATAAGGACGTGAGTTTACCATAGCATCCCTACAAGAAATCCTACCTGGCATGACTTTCATAATGTGTGGAGTAAGTGGGATTTTTCAGACACCGATATCTTTTGCTATCATTCAATGCCTTTGAGACTACTTTTTCCCTTACCCAATACACATATAAAATTATACGTTTATATGCTTGTTTTCATAAGTAAATAGGCAAAATTCTTGTGTGTTTGACTATATTTTTTTTTTGTTGCTATTTTCTGTTTTTTATTCGTTAACATTTATTTATATTTGTGAAAAGAAAACACGTCAAATTTAACTCATTTTTCCAAGTCGTCAGTACCGTTGTTTTTTGTCGTCTCTGTTAATGTTTGATTGTTGTTGTCATTTGACAAATATTTAGTCAACAATTTAACATAAAAATAAATGGAAAAATGTATTTGTTAGTTGGCAACATTTCTTTATGCTAAATCCAGTCAACTTGTTGGGTACAATTTGTCAGTTTGTTTATTTAATATTTCGCAGATTTTTTTTTGATTAATTTCAAAAGTGTTTAAGTAGTAGTAGTAGTAGTTTTAACTAATGTAAAACAATTTATGTTAAATTTGACTTGTTATAAAATAGATGTGGAATTACGTGGCTCATTTAAGTATTAGATTCTGTATAAAATAGTTCTATTGAAGGTATATTTATATATATCACACTAACATTTGTAAGTTCTGAAAATCGAATTTTTAATTAGATTTCCTTTGGTAAAAATAAATATAAAACCTTAACTTTTCAGGAATTAAAAAGAATACAAAAGACCCCTAATTTTGTGGAAACCTAAAAACTGTCAATAACCGGAGTTACCTGCTAGAATTCTCCTTAAAATCTTTTTAAATTGGCTTCTGAAAATATTAAAACTCAACATATTTCGTTCTCTCTTTGACAGTCATTAAGTATTTGGTTAATTGAATTTCTAGACACAAATAACTTTATTATTTAAAATATTTTGGAACATTGAATGGAAGTGGAAAGAACACCTTTTTGCACTGCAACCACAAAATAGAAATTGGCAAAATACTTGGAAAGTAAAATGAAAACAAAATGACTTTTGGAAATTAGAACAAAAAGGACAATAAAATCACAATACAATAGAGGAAGTGGACAAAGGAATTTTAAAACAATTACTAAATAAATTGTAAAGGCTAAATTAAAAAGAAGAACTGAAAAAAAACTAGAGGAAATGTCAAAAAGTGTTCAAAGCGGGATTTGAAAAGTCATCTAGAAACATTGGCGAGGGATAGAAGAGCGTGGGAGAATCACACAAAAGCCTTTAGTATAACCAACATTTTAAAATCATAGTCTGTCATAGTCATTGTACTAAATATACAGAATATTTATTAAGGAAAAATCAAGAAGTTCTAATGAACCTACGTACATGCATAAATATCACATCACATTTAAATTAAAGTCTTTCTTAATCCTAATAATAAACAATTATTTTTAAAGTCAATCTGTTTTTTTTTATTTTAAATAAAAAAAAGGAAAAAAATATAAACCTCAGCGGAAACCACAATGTTTTAGAACAATTAAGACCACCAATAAAAATTGAGATACCAATTTTTATATCATTTAAATGCATTTGTTGGTAATATTGTAATTTATTAAAGACCTTCACATAAAAACAATATTTATATGACTTAAACTCGCGGGTGTTCTTAGAATTTCCTTAAAGAAAGGCTTTATTTCAATCTGTAGAAGAACAACATTTTGACTCTAAGTAGACTTGTAGACTTATGGTTTATTTGAGAATAAAATTTTTGTATTCATTTAAACGTTTGTTTTTGTTTTGTTGTTTATGTAATTTTATAATTCCCCCGAGACATTAAGAAGTTTATTTTTTTATTATTACCACACCACTATTTACAAAACTATAAATGACTTTTTCAAATTCCTATCATAATAACGACAAGCGGAAAAATATTTTTAAAAATAAAATAAAATAAAAAATATATGCAGGACAATAGAAAGACCATCTTAACACCACATGAGTTTGTTTTGTTTTTTTTTTGTTGGTCCTCTTTTTTTGGTGGTTTTTATTACAGTTGAATTTATAGATCACAACTCTATCTGTGTTTATTCGAGTGCGCTACAGCATATTTAAGTGGCAACAATAGGTTGTTGTAGTGTCATCAAAAGTTAAATATTTTTGTAATTTATAGGTATGTTATAAGCTTTGTAACCCAATTCCAGGAAAAACTCTTATGGGGTCCAAGTGGAATTATACACATTGATTCTTATTAACAACGATAAAGTTTATACTTGCGTTTTGCTTAAAATTACAAGTATATACTTTGATTTCAGGGCTAATAATATTTGAAAGGGGAATCACTTATTCGATTAAAAAAGATATTCTAAGTTAACAGGTATAATTCAAGGTTAGTATCAGACAGTTTTATTGGACGTTACATATATTAACTGAAATGCATAATTTTTACATCACCTTATGTTGATGTAGGGTATAAAAATTCAACAATCAAAATCGGTTAAGAATTTTTTTTTTCAAACTCCACTGAAATTCACCATCATAAATCATATGTCACTGCATTGTATAATCAAACAAATAAAAGCAACAGCAACAAAATAAAGTGAGTTATAAAAAAAAACTAAAGAAGATATATGTATGGATTTTGTATTTCCAAAATAACTTGCCACAATACCAATTGATACTGGTTGTTGACTGTTTGTTGGTAGCCAAGATCAACGTCAGTATGTCTGGCTTGTTTTTCCCAGTTTTGTTTTGTTTTTAGGTAAGAAAACACCCAAAGCCGTCGATATAATGAAACTCAATAAAAAGTGAAAATTCTTTACAATTTGAAAACCATCTAAAAAACAATTACAAAATCAAATAAAAGAAATCAAGAAGTTTTAGAAAATAAACCAGACAAAACACTTGTTCGATTATAAAGTAGATTTTTTTTTGTATATTTAGTTTAACGACCATAATTTTTGGTTAAAACATTTTTCATTCATAAACTCCCGTGTTTTTTTCTTTTTCTTTACGAAAGGGATCATTTAATGATTTTATTATGGGATTTCAGTTTAGGGTACCCGTATGTTGGAAAATTGGTCTTTATTTGATTAATTTGATTAGTTTGATTTACAACAACATTTTTATGTGTTTTTTTGTATGGTGTTCAAATTAGATTATTAGACATATCTGTCAGCTATAATTAAAATATTTCCTAAAACTGGTTAGTGGTTAGTGTGTGTAACATAACAACCGATAAGAAATTGAGATACTTGTTAACAAAGTAACAAATTAATTATTTTGAAAAAAAGTTGAAGATTGAGAAAAATGTGATTGTTAAATAAGAACACAAATAATTGAAAAAGAGTTATAGATATGTTTTTTTTATATTATAATTCTTTTCGTGTAAGAAAGTCCTTTAACTGCAACGAATATATATTTGTTGTGTACTAGATGGAAACTAGAGACATTTTGTGCAAAAACTCTATTTTCCATTTTCTCATAATAGTTTATTTCGATCATAAAGGGGCTGACTAAATTTGTTTTTAGTTGCCTGTTGACTTCTTTTTTTATTGGGAGATTGTTGCAACAGACTATATCACGTCCACTAAAATATTTTTAAAAAAATCCCTTCATTTAGTTTTTTTAACCTGACTGAGTTTTATGTCTAATAGTTTTTTCTATGCCATTAATCTGTTCTGTGTTTTATTTTAGTTTTGCGATCTCTTTAAAAGTTTTTATAATTTTAATTAAATTTCTAATTTCCACTTAACTGCATTCTTTTTATTAACAACAGCAGCAAAGAAAAAAAAAATCTCGCAAAAAAACATAACCTCAAAAGCGTACAACTCATAAAAGGGTGGCCTTATTAATATTTACAAGTTGAAAGCATGTATTGGATTATACCGAATCTTAGATACCCATCAACAGTATCTAATATATTTTAATATACATAAAAGTTGGTGGTAACATTTTATATATTTTTTTAATTGGGCGGTTACGCCTACTTTTATAACCTCTAGTCTTATTGATTTACTTAAACGTATGATAGGGGCGCGAGTGAGCGGATCATGCTATCCTTAAGCGATATGTGTTTATTGTTGTGGATGATATTCGGTACAAAATTAATCATTAGCTTAAGCATAAGTTTTTTATATCTTATTTGTCTTTTTAGATTTTACTTTTTTAGGTGCAACAATTATTAAGAAATCCTTAATCCACACGTTGTTTTAATCTATTTTTCTAATTTTCAATACCAAATAGCACTGCCAAAATGTAGATATCTATGTAAAATTTTAACTTCTCTTATGAGTTATATTGTGTTTTCAACTGACATTTGCTTTATTGAATCCGAGGCGAATTTTTTAAAGTGTTACAAGCTGAGTGATAAAACTAAAACTCCCCCACTATGTTGTATATAAAAAATAACTGAAAGGAAACAAAATCATGTGCAATTTTTTTACGAATTCTTGTAGAAGCAAGAAGAATAAAACCTTTATAAACTTGCAACCAAAAAAATTACACAAATTTCCGCTGATTAGTAACGCTAAAATGTAGAAAAAAAGTATAAAAAACAAAATTAAAATAAAATATAAAAAGGAACTCGCGAAAAAAATTTAATTTACAACGCAAAAATGGCCACTTCCGGCACGACTGGCATTTAAGCGATAAACAAAAGGCTGGAGAATTTTTAATAAAAACAAACAAACAAAAGCAGCGAAATATTCAATTTAAATTACAGAGCACCCAACCAAATCCTAAGCAAATCAAACCACCACTTGTTTTGTTGGATTTGGATTTTTTTCCTTTTATTTTCATTACACTCCTCGTTGACATGACATTAAGAAGACAAGACCGTCAATGACTTTGGCTTAACAGCAACAAGGCAACAATAAAGACGATGCCAACTACAACGATAATGACGACCTCGTCCTCGTTAAAGTTTGAGCAACAACAACAACAACATTATTTATATCAACTAATATTAGTCACTCTAAATGGCTTTACAGCAAGAGGGTTTTTATAACAAACATCCTTTGGTGCAGCAGCAGCAGCAGCGGCCGTGAATTTAATTCATCAATATTGTGAAATAATGTTCTGTTGTTGTTGTTGTTATTAACGTTGTGCAAGTATTGATAGACATTTTATGCGTTGATTTACAGCTAATCAATGTGTTCCAATTATTCAAGTACAACAATATAAATATTCTAACAATTTCAGTCTTGTTGTCTACACAAACACACACCAAGTGGTACAACTTTAGGGGTGTTGTAACATTTGACCCCTGCTAACAAATCTCCTTGTGATTATTCTTACTGCTAACGCAAGTTGAGCTACACATAAAGGAGGGTGTTAATATTGTTTTGCTGTTGCCAACATTTGTTCCTCATTTATATTTTCAATGATTTCTTTTTGTCGTCGTCGTCGTCGGTTTCGTCAGCATCACTGTTATTGAAAGCCTACTGTGTTGAGGGTGTTGCTTTTGTTTCTGTAAGTTCCTCTATTGCTCCTTTACTTTGTTTTTGTTGCAGCCTTTTCATTAAAACTTAATCATTTCTGCATCTGTTTTTGTTTCATAACTTGTTTTTGCGTTTGTTTATTTCTTTTCTGAAATCAACTTTTTAATGATTTTTAAAATGTTTTAAAGGGCTCGTATCTGGAGTACCGGATACCGGAAAACCATGTATGGCAAGTTTGTTTCTTTTGTTTAGTAAGCAAAAAAGAAAAAGGCTCTTAATGGTTTTAATTGTAAAAATGTAGGCAAAACAAAAAAGCTTTCTAGGGGTACTTCTTATTTATTTGGCTCTAGTACTAAACCAAGACTGACGAGAGACAATACCAAAGGGTTTATTTATGATTATTGCTTTGGTCAGTGTTTTTATTTTTGCAACAAAAAATATCATAGATACCAATAATTTGGTAATCAATATTTAAGACGTTAGTAGAATGAGTTGACCTCGCAAGCCCAAAGAAGCATTCATATCAAAGAATACTGCCCCATATCCTTCTCTTAATTATATTATAATTTAAATGAATATTTGAGTAATATACATTACTCTACAAGATATATTTTTTTAATAAGGGCGGGTAAAAAACTATTCCTTACTAATTTGGTTCTTGTACGGGTGTGGGTTAAGTCCCGAACCAAAATTCGCCAAGTCGGAGGATAAGAAAGACCGTTTAGATTTTGAGATTAAAATCATCGATTAGAAAATCTCTTTAGAGCAAATTTCGGAAAATTTAAAAAAATCCAGTGGGCATAATATTAGGTCTTAGATTACACATCTTCTACTTCCGTTTTAGAATTATTTTTCAAATACTTTATAACTAAAGTAATTCATTAAAAACAAAACCATTAAATTTTATTTTTAAATCATCTATCATTAGCCATTTAGCAAACAACGTTGAAAAAAAATCTTTCTTAAGAAACAGGTAATAAAAACCTGCTCTTTAAAAAAATTAAATCATCAAGGCAGTTAAGCAAAAAACAAAAATCGTTTAATTTGGTCAATTAGACAATCGAATATGAAAGAACAATCGAGGTATGTTTTTAGTTTAAAAAAAACACACACAAAACACTTGGTTGCATGTGAATAAATAAATATTTTTGGTTTCTTTTTTTCCCTTAATTTATAAGCCATTGAATAGTCACATTAAGATATTAAACCAACCAGGGGTTAAGAATCACAAAAGAATTTTCACTTGCTTTCAATATAAGTAAAAAAAAAAAAAAATACGACGAAACAAATAAATTTGTTGTGTAAATAAAACAAATAGTGCATACAAAATCAATCAAAAGCAAAACAATAAATAAAATAAATAGAAAATACACGTAAAAAAATAAGTTGAACGAAATTTAAAGGCGATAAAAGGAGCTAGAAGTTGAGGTTTGTTTTATTGTAGTTTTAAGCCATGCAAAAGACGATCATAAGCAAAATGAATTTAAATAAATTTAAATGTATCTGTTTCCTAACCATTTGAAGAGAATTAATGATTTTAAGGGCGTAAGATTTGCCAAATTAAGGTTTTCTGTACTAGATAAAGGTGCCACTTCTCTTTTTCAACTATTCAATCCTGCCACTTAGTACGTAAAAAGTTGTTGGCAGTCACAAACAGAAACTAATATTGCCATAATTTGAAAATTATAAAACTTATTTTAAACGAAAGTTGTGATAATAAAGAGGACTTTGTTGTTCACTTTAGCTAAAGTTACCTTTAGTTATCACGCACTTTATAGGCAGGTTATAATAACGACTCTTATTAACATAACGAAATAACAACTATGCATTACTTGGTAATGTATTAAACAAGGCACTGAATTTTAGAAAAATACACAAATTATTTTTAAGCTGGAAAAGTTACAACAAGAATCTTGTGTAACTCCTGGTTACAACATATTTCTTACAGTGTAAAACAAAACATCATCTGTTGGTTGGTTGGTTAAAAAAAGAGATTTAATTTCTTAATATTCTTTAATTTCCTTTTTTATACCCTTCACTAGAGGTGACAAGGGTATACATAAGTTTGTCATTCCGTTTGTAATTTCTACAA
>NDXZ01077063.1:0-27727 GCA_003055125.1 Paykullia maculata | reverse complement strand
TTAACACATGTGTGTGTGTGAAGGGTATAATAACGAGATATAGATACATACATATGTATGTATGTACATACATATGTAGATAAAAAAAAAATTTTTTTCACAAAAATTATTACATTTATGGGTAAGCCATGCTTTTTTGGGAAATTTGAACAAAATTTACTAATTGGCCCAGAATCAGCACAGATATGGACGAAAATTAAAGTTTTCTAAGATTTTAAATACCTTTCAGACATGTAAATACATACATACGTACATACATACATTTCGCTTATTTACTCAAACAACGTCATAACTCAAAAAAGTAGTTTTGCAGAAAATGAGTTTAAAGTTTTCAATTTACATACAACTCAGTGGAGACATTAAAAAGTTTTCTTCTATCAAGAGGTGAGTTTACACGTCATTTGCATTAAATTTTGTACACAATATAAAGCATGATATAGTGAACAATTCTGCATCATTAACTTCAAAATTTTATTTTCTGAGTTATGACGTTGTTTGAGTAAATGAGCGATATGTACATATATATCGGTCTCAGGTAGAAAGGCCCTAACTCGAATTTTTTCGAAATTTAATTTTTTTTCTTGTGATATCAATACATTTAACACATACACCTCTTCACAAAAAATTAGGGCAATATTTTTAAAAATAACGGTTTTACAAGCAATTGTATAAAAAAATTAACATGTTGAGGTATACAGTTTCTTTATGTTTTTGAGACCAACGATTGTTACATTCATATATACATAAGTACACGTATTGAACGGTATATACGATTTGGCACAGTCGAATTTAGCGCTCTCACTTGTTTTTATTTAAAAATTTTATTCTTATTAAATATAAAAACAAGGGAATCGTTAAAAACTTTATTTTTTAAAGTTTAACTATAAATTCGATGAACAGAAAATGGCGTTTTAATTAAAATAAAACAAATTTAAAAATTAATTATGAATAAGACCATTTAATTTCAAAATCTTATAAAAAATCTTTGATCACTTTGGATCAAAACGGTGTCATTGGACTCCTCTTAACAGTTTGCACGTAGCAAACTACCACGTAAACCATATCTCATTTTGCAATAAATTGCCTGTTGTTTTGCTTTTAAACTTAAGTTATTCTTAAAATATTGTTAAACAATAATGAAACATTTTTCTTCCGCACAGTAATTTAGTTTAACAAACCTTAAAATGTTAGTTATCAACTTTTTTTCTTCGTTGACGTAGCAAACAAAAAACTTGCATAAATTTTTAGGACACCCTGTATATTTAACTGACTTTTAGCAAGTGGATCTTATCAATTTACTAATTTAAACACAATCACACAAAAAAAAACCTTATGCAACTCGTAACAATATACATACATAAGTGTCAGTTAATACAAAAACAGCCAAGAATTCTACTTTTGGCTGCGCCGAATTTAAAATACTCTTCGCCAATCTTTTAGAGTCTTAACATACATGGTGTTTCTTAGGTGTGTTGCGGTATTTGTTTTAAATGCGTTTGCACACGATATGTGGAAGAAGAGATTTTGTAAAGCATGTTTTTTTTTAATTTTTTTCTAAATTAAGATTTTTTCCAGTTTTATATAGTTTTTTTAAAAATGTTTACCCAACATATATTAAACTTTTTCAGATTGAGTAGATCATCTTAATGTATTATGTTGGTTTTATCCCGTAATTCGTTATGGTTGAAGAGTTCATATATAAAAATTTAGATTTTCAAGGTTGTAAGATTCAAATTTTTATATTTAAAATGTTTACAATAGGCGTGGCATGCCCACCTACTCTGCTTATTATAATATTATATTGTCAAACAAACCTAAAAATGCATTCAAATCGGTTAAATAAAAATGTTTTTCCAGTCACTAAATTAACGCATTGTGTGCTTTTCATAGGAAATCTTGGATATTCATCTAAGAAAACAAAAATCGGAAAAAAAAACAATTGGATATAGGTCACACAACAAAATTGTTTTAAATTTTTTATGGAAAAAGGTATAAAAATTCATAGTGTTTATTTAAAATTTATATACGTATGTATATATCAAAATTAATGGCAAAAACGTACAAAATACTTTGTGTTTACCTTAGTTAGTTGTTTTTCTCACAACTGACTTTTTGGCATATGCGCCAAAGCAATAAAAAGCTGCCGATTTGTTTAAATATTTTTTACAAGTTCTTTAAGGGCTAAGCAAATTTGATTATTGTAAGTGATACAAGACTGTTAGGTAGTTGGTGTGTGCTTATTGATTATAACATGTTAAAAATGTTCCTTAATATATTTGGTACATACGTATATAAATACTAAAAAAATGCGTTTGTAGGTTATTTGAGAATTTTGAAAACTAAATTAAATCGTCAACTCAAATCTAAACGAATCTAAAATAATATAAGCACACATACATACATATGTATATACTTTATGGGGTTGCAAATAAATATTATAAACATTTTTTTAACGAAATCACTTATGGTGAAGAGTATAACAAATACAAATAAAAAATAAAAAAAAAGACAAACAAGATCACTCAACTGTTTTATTATACAAACTTAAACAAGATTATAATTTAATGTCTTTATAGACGAACAGTTAAAGATATAACTAACAGGCGATATAATATCATCACTATTGTTCTCGTAATTTAAATAATACATTTTAACCTCCAGTATCATTTTGAATATCATACAGTCAATACATAAAAAAAACTATGACAACGGAATTAACAGAAAAAGTTCTTTTGAAGACAAAAAATAAAATTTCAATATCTGTGGAGCAAAATGAAACATCCATTTCTTCGAAACCCAAAGAACAATGGGGCAGTGAAATAGAATTTCTATTCTCTTGTATATCATTGTCGGTGGGTTTGGGAAATATTTGGCGTTTTCCCTATATTGCCTTTCAAAATGGTGGCGGCGCCTTTGTTATACCCTATTTAATAGTTTTACTGATAATTGGACGCCCGGTATATTATTTGGAAATATTAGTGGGACAATTCTCGGGCAGAGGTTGTATTAGGGCTTTTGATATGGCACCGTTGCTAAAAGGTATGTAAATGAAAATATACCGCCTAAAAACTTTAAATAAAAGTTATTGCTGCTAAATTTTTTTGAATTTTTTTCAAAACTTATTACTACACCTTTTAAGGGGTTGCTGCGGGTCAAGTTTTAGCTACTTGTGCTTCAATTACCTATTACTCCAGCATAATGGCTTTAACTTTACGATTTTTAATCGGATCTTTTTCCAAAGTTTTACCCTGGAGTTATTGTCGCAAAGAATGGGGTTCAATTTGTTTGGAAAATATTTTAATGGAAAATAATACAACGGATAACCTTAATAAAATGTCCCCAGCTGAGTTATATTTTCAGTAAGTTTAGTAGAAAAAAAAGACTGTTTTCAAACTAGTGATTTGAAAAATAATTCTTAGCAAATGAGGGTTTCCAATAGGGCCGGTCAAAGTTAAAAAGGAATATTTATAACCTTATGGTGGCAAATACATGTCACCTCTGCGAGAGATACTTATACTCTAAAATTGTTTGTGAAAATTGTCCAATGTGGCGTTTGCATGAAGTCCACTTCATGCAATTAATAATTCGTTACTGGAGCTAATTTGAAAAGCTTTAAGGCCAACTTAGCAAACAAACGGCGTAATATGTGGCAATTAAATCTGACCTCTTGGGTCGGCAGGATCTTGTACCCAAGCAAAGGCCCAAATGTAGATGGAAATCTTGACAGGCTAATAAAGTCTGCAAAAGTCCGAGTTCTTTTACTCGACGTGGAATCAAATGACTCGGTTTCTCTTGCATACATTCCCGGAAAGTTTTGATGATCTAGGCCGATCTGTCGTTTCTTTGACGTGTCGTTGGTGTTGACCTAAACAGGTTGCCTTGAGTTTAGTTACCAAACGTTTAAAAGCTGATGTCAAAGAACCGTCATGCGAATATGATTTGGCTGCAAAAGAACAAGGACGCTACAGACTACCAACATTGACCCAAACTGATTGGAAACCCATATTTTGCAATTTTGCAAAAAGTTGCTGTCACTTCCTAAAATGTTTATGTACATGAATAAGTCGAGAATATGTTAACAGTTTTTTAAATAATACTTAGTACGTGAAATTATTAGCAGGGGGCAAATTACGGCATTCGATATCGATCGATCGTTTTCTTTACATTTGGTATAGGAATTCCAATTGGAATTTTTTATTTTCGATCGATATCTAATGCGGTAATTTTCCCCCAGGAATTTTGTAAGTCAATTTCAATTCAATTTTTTTTTGCAGGAATGAAATTCTAAAAGAATACTCAAATATTAATAATGGCATTGGTTCGCCCAACTGGGAACTAGTGGGCTGTTTAGGAGCATCCTGGTGTATTATAGGAGCTGTATTAATAAGAGGTTATTTTCAGGAATATTAAAAAAAAAATGTTTTTAATTAAGTTTAGTTTACTCAATAGGTATCAAAAGTTCGGGCAAAGCAGCCTATTTTCTAGGCGTCTTTCCCTATGTGGTTTTAATTATTCTTCTAATACGAGCTATAACTTTACCAGGAGCCATACAAGGAATAATCTATTTTTTCAAGCCTCAGTGGCAAGAATTACTAAATCCTTTGGTAAGTTTTACTATTTTTTCTGTTAATTAATAAACAGAGCATGTATTTGAAATATTTTGCATTTTTCCTAATAAAGGTCTGGTATGCTGCTGTTACCCAGGTGTTTTTTAGTTTAGCTATTTGCTTTGGCACTGTAATCACATATGCCTCCTACAACAATTTTAGTCGAAATGTTTATAAGTATAAACACTTTCTAAGTACATAACGTCACCTGAAGTTCAAAAAATTCAAAATAGACTTTTTAATTGATTATGATGTATTTAACCAAAATACAGTTTTCCTTAAAATTTTACTCATATATGTTCTAAAAATAAATACAATTTATTTACGGCTTTTGGATTTTAGGTGACGATATGTACATACATATATACATAAAATGAAAAATATGTAACAGAGTGTATTATAATTTCAGCGATATTGTAATTATAACAACTATGGATTCCTGTTCATCGATCATTGCTGGCTGCATAACATTTGGTATTTTGGGTAATTTGGCTTTTCAAACTGGTAATACGGATATTGCTAAAGTGGTAAAGGGTGGTGCTGGCCTAGCATTTATATCATATCCAGATGCTATAGCCAAATTTGAATTTATACCACAGGTAAGCTATCGAGGCTATATGGCCCAATCGATGCTTTAAAACACAACTACCTAAAGGCGTTTGCGGTTCTTTTCTTTTTAATGTTATTTGTCTTAGGTGTAGGAAGTACAGTGGGTATGGGTTCCTGTATTATACGCGTAATAAGAGATCAGTTTGCGTTCATCTCCAATTGGCCTATAGCAGTGGGCTTAACTGTTGTGGGTTTTAGCAGTAGCATCGTTTATATGTGTCCTGGCGGTCAATTCATATTAAATTTAGTGGATTTTTATGGTGTCTCTTTTACCGCCTTGATTTTGGCCATTGGAGAATTATTAGCTATTGGCTGGGTCTATGGTAAGTACTTATGTACATATGTGGTTTTCAGAACTTAATTTACAAATTAAAAATTGTTTACTTTTAAGGTGTTAAACGTTTTTGTGAGGATATTAAATTTATGGTGGGGCTAAAAACCGGTTTGTATTGGCGTCTATGTTGGGGTATTATAACACCGGGTTTAATGTTGGCAGTTCTTATTTATACTCTAATAGATTTGAAACCTTTAGCCTATAAAAATGTCGCATATCCAAATGTAGCACATGGTAGTTTTTTCGTAAAGTATAATATAACAAAACGTTTTCTTAACAAACATTTTTTTGCAGTTTTTGGCTGGTGTTTAGCAGCTTTAGGTCTATTACAAATACCCGGCTGGGCTTTATATCAATTTTTGTGTCAAAACAAGCAACTAAGCTCAAAGCAGGTTGGTGTTTGTCATTTTTTTAAATAAAAAAGAGTTGTTTTAAAATCATCTTTGGATTTTAGAAAATATTTGTTCTATTTAAACCACTATCTAGCTGGGGACCTTAAGATGAAAATGTATGTGGGGAATATGTAAATTATCGCAAGAATAATGAAAATAAAGAAAAAATTAATAGAAAAGGTCTTATCGCCAAAGCAATTAATAATTTATTTAACTAAATATGTTTGTAAATATTTGCAATGTATTAAATACATAAATTAATTGTTGACAAAAAGTATTCGCAACATCGAATTGCCTTTAGAATTTTGCACTTATTTTGTATACATATCGCACACCCAGTTCAAAATTTTAATTTTTCGAGTGTTTTATGATTAATTATACAAATTGTTAATGGTATAAGTAAAATAAAGTTTGGTTAGTTGAAGTGTATTTGTTCTCCCAGATATATTATTAAAACAATTAACTCTGTATGGAAGGTGCCATGTCTACTTTAAGATCAATAAGTTTTTATATATCGCACACCTAGTTCAAAAGTGACACAACTCAAAATCTTCATTTTTCGAGTTTATATGATTTAACTATGCACAATACACTTGTTTATCTATAAGAAAAAAATCAGTGTATTTTTTTGTTGTTAACTGTTTCTAAAAAACAGTTATGTCTTTCTTTTTGTTTCAATTCATAAAAGTGACTAACTTTTAGTTGGTAATAGATCCCTACACTAAGTGCTAAATAATTTTAATTCGAATTCAATGGTCCAACGTTTTTGTTTTTAACTATTTTTATTTACGTCAAAAACAGTTTATTTCGATTTCTGAAATAAACTTTTGAACTGGGTGTGCGATATGTACAAAATATCGTTTTTTTGAACAAACAAACAAAATTGTGGTCAATTGCTTACGAGCGTAAAATACTTATGGTTATGCGCATATTTTTCAAGAATGTTGTACTTACTATATAAATGGTGAAGGATATTTACGATTCGGCAGTCAAATATAGCATACTGGCTTGTTTTTATAAATATTCATGAGTAGCGTGGTCGTAGTCGTTGCAAGTTTTTGTTACCGCACAAAATATACAATTTTAAACAAATGATAAACCGATACGACAAAGCCATTCCCAATTGGGCCGAATACAATTTTTTAATTTATTGCGTTTTTTTTATTTATTTTAATTCAAGTAATATCACTTATCTTTTATTGCCATATACAGTAATTGATTTAAATTTTTTCGTAAAGGTACCACACTTAATAAACAATACAACACCTGTGATGCCAGATGTTCTTCTTTACTACTTACCAAGGTCCAAGCCATTATACCCACAAAATTTTCAAAACAATAGCGTTACAGTCTATTTTTTTTTTTTATTTAGTTTTCCATTAATTTTAAATCGCTTGCCGTAAGCTCTGCCAAATAAACTCTCTTGGTTATCAAATAATCACGCATCAATTTAAAGAATGTAAATTGATTAGTCAAAGTGATAAAGCTCAGAGATAATATGAAATGCCATTCAATGGCGTAGTACAACAAAGAAATTCCGGATAAAATAATAGAAGTTTGTATACAAGTTACGGTGGCATATATTAAGGAAGGATTATGGAAAAGTTTCTGAAAAAACACGATATTTCTAATAAAATAACGTACATATGTATGTTTAAACTTACATAAATTCTAGCATGTGATGAATTTCCTGGTGTGGCCACCGTTACCGGGCCAAAACTGCGATATAATTCACCATTACATTTGACCACAGTGTTATGACCCCAGAGTGCATTTTTTATCCAATTGGGAGCATTGGCGCTTACTACAGTATCTGCACCCGCACGTAGTTCGAGTTTGAGCCAAAAGCCTAAATGAAGAACAGCTCTGTGTAGAATATCGCTGTATTTAGAGGGAAAACTAAACACAGTACACATTGTGAAAACACTTAAGAATACCAAAAGTATATGTAGACTGGCCCATAGAACATTAAAATGCACTGAAGTGGCAAAGTAACAGGGAAGAAACGTAGAGAAATAGGCGTTTAAAAGTGAAGTAAAGATGACTTGTTTAAAACGGCAATTAAAATCATTACGTAAAATATCAATTTCATAGCGTATAGCACTAGGATTTGCGGAACAAGAATGAAGGGGAAAACCATTGAAGTAGGCTCCCTTTATTTCATAATTAAAGCGTAAAAACGGCTCTAAAGTTAATCCAAAAGCCAAAAAATAAACTATAAATCTAGAGGCAAAAATATTTTAAAAAAAGTAGATATTAAATATTTAAAGCACTTACGGATAAATTAACAGAAATATGGTCAAGTAATTGTTGTTGTTGTAAAACATAACTATGCAAGCAAAAAGCAAAACCAAAATAATGTCTTCTATAACATATTTGCATATGCGCGTCATTTTTTGCGGATGAGCGGGCAATAATAAGCCCACAATCTTTAGGCAGACACAGTACACTAATCGCCTAGCATTAATGGCCACAATTAATATAATCAAAAACGGTTCAATATGGTATAAATTCTAAAAATATTTGAAAAAAGTATTTCACTTGTTAGTTAAATGATTATCTTAAGCATGTACATATGTAGGTACTTACCATGGTATTTGTTATTTGCGAGTTTGGTAACCACCAATTTGTGCGATATATATTGATAAATTGCATGGCAGCTGCACATGTTGTAAATAAAAACATTAACAATTCGTTAAGAATCTCTGAGGAACCTGGATAATCTGGAAATGGTATGTGCTTAGGCATTGGTGTGGCAGAATGTGAATTGCTAACAGCATCTTCTTCTTTGTGATCACGCATTTTTGTAATTAATCTTTATTTGTTATTTTTTGAAAATAATAAAAAATTTTCTTTAGCTTTCCAAAAATAAAAAATAAAATTAAATCCTTAAAAATTGCATGTTTTTTTTGGTTTTGGCATAAATATCCTATTGTAAACAAAACACATCAGCTGCTTAGCAATATCACCAGATTAAATAAAAAAAATTCCCTTATAAATATGGCCACATCGGATTTTGATTAATCAAAATTTTGAGGATTTTTTACAATTTTAAAATATTAACCCTTTGTTGCACAGATAAAACTAATTGATAAATTTTGGTGGCGACTTAATTCGAATTTGTCATATAATTTTATTTATTTATGCCAATAAGTATTATTGCGTAATATCAATATATAAAACATAATTATCCACCCAGTCATTAAATTTAAAAAAAAAATAAAACATTTGTATTATTTAGTTTAATGTTTAGTCATAAAAAAAAATAAGCCTTTTTATTTGTTTTTCTATTAAAACTTTTATGACTTACAACGATAGATATTTTAAACGCCAATATAAGTATTTTTCATACATATTTTTCTTTTTTGTTAACATATTTTATCTTCTTTTAAACACCATGAACTACCCTGAGAATGATCACGTATTTCAATGCCATGTTGTAGCAGACAGTTTCTTAAATCGTCACATATTTTAAATAGCTCCTTATTTTTTTCCTTTATAGCACATTTGCGTATGTTTTCCCGAGTATTCAAAATATCTTCAAGTAAAATATTTATGTCTACTTTTTGTGTAGTATTAATAACCTGGTTGGCTTTAAATTCAGTAAATGTAAATCCAAATGTTTGCAAAACATATTCAACATAATTATTTACTGCAGCAATAGCATCATAACAAGTCGATGTTTCATTTTCTACTAAGCCCGTTGTACTGGCATTAATGCAACGACTTATGCCAGAGATTTGATCCAAAAGTATACTTATCGATCGAGATGTATCGAAATCATCCCTTATGCAGGAGTCTATATTTGATTTGACATAATTTAGATTCTGTATAATTGTGTTGGTATTTAAGTTTGAGCAATGCTTTTTGCCGCCTAAATAAGCTAGACAGTCGGAATTAAATGTTTTAAATTTGTTTAAAGTATTTTTGGCAGTTTCCATTAAACTATTGCTGTAATCCATGGAATTTCTATAGTTGGACAAAGCACAAGCCATGCGAAAATCATCAGCACTATAGTGCTTTAACATTTCATCAATTGATATAGTATTTTTTAAAGACTTGGACATTTTTTCAATATCTCCTTTAATATTTAAATGGCCAGCATGCAACCAATAGTTAACCCACTGGCGAGTTTCGTGATATACACAACTTTGAGCTTCTTCATTTTCATGATGGGGAAATCTTAGATCCATACCACCAGCATGTACATCTATAGAACTGCCAAATATCATATTAGCCAAGGTGCTACATTCAATATGCCAGCCAGGTCTTCCAGGGCCCCAGAGCGATGGCCAACTAGGTTCTGATTCCGATTTACGAGCTTTCCACAAGGCGAAATCAAAGGGTGAACATTTATTTTCTGACTTTGAATCCTTTTCATTTAAATTAAGGTTTTGCAATTTACCATATATAGGAAATTGTTTTACATTAAAATAAACGGACGAGTCTTTGCCCACATAGGCGTATTTCTTTTTCACAATATCCTCTATGAAATTTGTAATTTTTGGAATATGATCTGTCACTCTTACCTTAATATTTGGCTCCAGAACATTTAGCTTTCGTAAATCTAACCAAAATTCTGTTTCATAAAAGCGTGAAATTTCTCTCCAACCTTTACCACTCTCCTGACTTTTTCGTATAATTTTATCATCGATATCTGTTATGTTCATGGCACTAACAACATTCACATTAAAATATTGTCGAAGTATACGTTGTATAATATCTAATTTTACATAGCAACTAGCATGACCCAAATGTGAAGAATCATAAACTGTAGGTCCACAGGTGTACCAAGTCAAAAAGTTTTCATTACGCAAAATAAGAGGAACTTGACGCCTAGCAGCACAGTTATAAACACGTATACCGGTATCTATACCATCTGGCTTAAACCATTGTTGTTGCGTGCACATAGTCCGCAAAGGATTAATAACACATCCCGAACATTTTATCATATTGAAACTGCACAATACAAATTTGTTATTATTATGTGAGCAATTAAAACTGTTTCAACTTACTTTTTTTAACACATTTCCATCTTATTAAAAACTCTATATGAACTAAAGCAAAAAATTAAAATATTTACATTACAATAAAGAAGCAAACAGATGGACACAATTGGATAAAATTTATACAAATACATATATTGCCATATTTGCCAAAACATAAAAAATCAGTACTGAAAATATGGTATGTTTTATTATTGGGATTTTTTAAACTGTGGCATAACTTACTAGCTCATATGTTTTCTGTAAATAACTCAGTATTGTTGTTTTATAATATTTAGGTGTCTTATTAATTCTTTTTAAGAAATCCAAATAAAATCAACAAAATGATGCACTATGCAGATAATGAGAAGCTAGCTGATAACACCGCCTGTGCTGGAGTGCGAGCTGACTTAAAAATGTGTTTATTGGAAAGCGATTGTTGCAAAAAGGTAAAATATCGTATCTGATAAAAAATAATATATTACGTAGGAGTATATTTTAGGATAAAAGGACACCAAGGGAATGTCTAAAGTCTAATTTAGTGCCGGTGGAATGTCAAGCTCTCCGTAATACTTTTTTTGAGTGCAAAAGATCTATTGTAAGTAATGTTTTATAGGATACAAAAATAAATATAACAAATTAATTATTTTGTTGCAGCTTGACAATCGAATGCGCTTTCGAGGTCATAAAGGCTACTAGAAATGATTTCAAACTGCTTATTTATCAACAATTTCTTTTAAAATTTAGGTTTTAGTTACTTGAATAAATACATAATTTTTGTTATAAATTGAAAATAACCAAAAGTAAATTTTCATTTGTGTTTGTAGATGTACGAATAAGAAAGTTCGAGTACTGGCAAGTTTGTAACAGATCTCAAATTTCCTTCCTCTTATAAAGCTTAGGTTATGAATATTTGCTATATGTGACCCAAGGTGTGAACCAAAACAAACGCCCATGTGCTGAGAAATTATATTTGGCAATTTTGAATCACAAGCTTTTAGCGAGATAAAATAAACTTGTATATTACATTTACACTAAATAATTAACATATAAATAATTGGTTTAAGAAAACTACAATCAAAAATTCTGTTTCAAATAAATATAAAATGTTATTGTTTAAAACAGACTTGTGTCTATAAATAATGTTTTATACCTATACTAGGTACATATTACTTAAATCGATCCTAACCGCGGTTTTTTAAATTTACTTTTATTTTGTTTATTAATTAGGTAAGCACTTGTACGATTTATTTTTTTTTTTGTTTTTTTTTCAACTAACATATTTTATTTATCTATACTCTCATAAGATTTAAATAAATACGTGTTCCCCTTGTTTAAGATTCATATTTAATATAGACAATTAATTTTGTTAATTTGCTAGTGTTTAAATAGTAAGAATTGCACATTAGTATATACATATATGTATATACATACATATTTTTATACTAGCTATTGTCTAACTTCATATGTATCTATGTATATGAAAATCCAACCTAACAAGTAAGAGCGCCATATTTGGCTGTGCCAAATCTTATATACCCTTTACTACGTGTATATATGTAAAAATAAACAATAATTTTGTTTGCCTATGTAGGTATAGCGAAAAAATTTTGTTTGCTTATATCTTGAATTTTTTTTTTTAATTTCTCCAAAGGCATGTCTTACACACAAATATACTAATTTTTGTGTAAAAAAAAATACATACATATGTATTTCGTTAAATTTGTTTTCTCTTGAAATCCCCCAAAAGGCATGTCTTACACACAAATATAATAATTTTTAAGAAAAAAAATAGGTAGTCGTCTTTTTTGGTTTATATCTCGGTCAATTATTAAGCAATTTTACTGGGTTTCTATAGCAAACATCTCAGGAGAATTTCTGATTGTTTGATACTACTAACGCGTCCGTACGACATCGGGGGCTGAGAAAACTTGATTTCAACAGAGACGGACATGGCTATACAGACTTCCCTATCTATAAGGATTCAGAATATATATACTTTAAGGGGTCTCAAACGAATATTGTAGATATTATAAACAGAATGTCAAACCTATATAACTATACCCTTGTCACCTCTGGTGAAGGGTATAAAAATAGTATTTATTTTTTCCATTTTGACGTATACCAGCATAAAAATGTCCAAACTCCTCGTGAAGACTAGGAGTAGTCTGTCGAATTAGTTTTTATTAGACAAATTTTGGCGAAAACCTAAAACAGTTCAATATTGTAGGAATCGTATAATCAATAAAAATTGCTAGCTTCAACAATAACTATTTAAACGTTTTCCTTTAAATCGTGTATTGTGGCATTACTAAAAATTACATTTATTTGCTTATGCTACAAACACAACACTGCGCACATTGACAAACCAGAAGGGAAATTTATTTAAAAAAAAAACGAAGCGCCATTTCAACAGACTAAACGCCATTTCTATATGCTCAAGCGGTATTGGAAACTATTTGTTTTGTTTTTTTAAATTAAATAAACTGCTTTTAAATCATTAAAATCAAATATGGAACATCACAAAAGTTTGTACAAAGAACAACCATTACAGACGCCTCATCACAAAAGATTAAATCGTGAGTTACAAGTGGCCAATCGCAATAAACAAAGAAGGGACAGATATCAAAATTCAAGAAATATTTCGCCAAGTCCCGTGAAGCCAAAGGAAATAATAATTTCCTTAAGTTCTGAAGATAAGGAAAACGCAATCCAACAAGAAGATACGAAGCCCAAGCGATTGGCCAAATTGATTTGCAGTGCCAATAATCCTGAAAAATTATCTAAACAGGAATCATTTCTAAAGCGTTTTGTAGAATGGAGAGAAAACAAAAAGAATACAAAGCAGCAAGAGGTAAAGAAAAAAAGACCTTTTGTGTCAGCTGTATCCAGTGTTTGTAGGCAAACAACTACGTCTAGTGAATTAGTGCCAAGAGGACATCATAAAGAATTTCGCCCGCCTGCTAATTTGAAAAATCCTATAGAAGAATGTAAAAAGGTAAACAATCCAATTCAATCTTGAAAAAAAATGTACCATTTTTTTTGTAAATAACATTTTAAAAAAACAATTCATTAAAAAAGCAAAATATATAAATATTAGGGAAAAAATTAACTTAAAACATACATACAGTAGCTCAACTAAATCTACATACAGTGCAAACATTTATAATTTTTTTTTTTTATTAAATCTGCAATTCGTATATTTTATTAATAAAAATATATTTATTTAAAAAAAGTCT
Organism: Paykullia maculata; assembly: GCA_003055125.1. Lineage (NCBI taxonomy): Eukaryota > Metazoa > Arthropoda > Insecta > Diptera > Rhinophoridae > Paykullia > Paykullia maculata. The sequence goes on along the minus strand of NDXZ01077063.1, from coordinate 13,561 downwards.
TAAAACTAAAAAATATTAGCGAATTTTCATGACTTTAAATAAAAAAAAGTCAATTTCAGTTAAAAATATTACAAATTAGTGAACATACAGTTTTTATAGACTTTGTTTTATAAAAATTATCGAATAAAAATTTAAAACCTTGGCATTTTTTTACTGTTTTATACCTACATTTAAGTATTTGCTGTTATAGGTATTACACAGAAAAAAATATTTTATTAAAAATATATTTAGTGCAATTAGGTTTTTTTTCATGAATGTTATTGCATAAAAAGGAGTTGCATAGAGTTATAAAGGTAAAAAATGCTTGCTTATGCCAGATCATTAGTAGATTTTGAAACATTTTTTAAATTTTTTCAAGAAATAAATTTCAAAGTCTACTGATAATCTGGTGAACCAGTGAAATGCAGCATATAGACAGCTTAAGACTAACAAATCATGAAAATAAAATATTTTTGTAAATTCATGTTTACCGTACTACTTCCACTACTATACAGACATGTATTTGAGAAAAAAGTTTTGGCACTTGAAACAAAAAATCCAAAAAGGGGGAAAACGGAAAAAGCGTTTAAGAGTAAATTACTCGACCGATTTGGATAAAATTTGAAATACAGGTTTCTTTAGAATTAAAAAAATAATATAAATTAATACAATTTAAATAACATTAATATTGGGATAAAGAAAGGGAACATTTCGGGTAAACAGGAACGAAAAGGTACTTTTTTAGCTTTTATGGTACTTTAAATTTTTTTTAGTTGATGAGTCAAGAAATGTGAAATTGAGGCCCATTGATCCCAAAAAAAAGAGAGAAAATCAATAAGGGAAAAAAGGTACTTTTTCAATTTTAAGAGTATTTTTTTTTTTGATTTTATGAGTTTATGAGTAGAAACGTAAAATATTTTAATTAAGATAGATAGAAGATAGAAATCATATCAGTAGAAGAAAAACTACTTTTTTAAAAGAATTTGAATGTTAAATAAATATTAATAAATGCGCTAACGAGGTAGCGGGTTACTACAAGCTAGCATTTAAATAAAATAAATACCAGGAAGACGTTTTTTGAAATGTATAACACAATTGGTGTATTTTAACTATTATAAACGCAAAACAGCTAAAGAAATCGCTAGTTTTTTCAAATTCAAATTTCGTGCTAAAAAAAAAAGAAAGACTTGAATTAAAATGGTCACCAGGCATACCAAAAAAGAGCGACGCGGCGAATTTAAAGTAAAATAAGTAAAATTATTTAAGATCGGCCTCAATCTAGCGCAAAGGGCTTAACTTTTCAAGTAGAAAAAGTTTATTAGTAGTGAATCACATTAAACGATCCGAAATGTGCTAAAAAAAAACACGAATATTCCTCTATATATAGATGTATGAATATCGAAAGTATAATGTTATATCAGTATTACCACTTTCTAATACATAACATTACTACACATTTTCAATTTTTTTTAAATTCTTAAATAAAATATTAAAGAAAACTAAATTTTACAGATAAAACTAATTGCCTGTTTTTATAAAATTAAAACAAAATTTCGTGTGAGAATTTATATTGAAAACAAAAACAAATTTACGTATTTTACGAATTTTCATACGAAATTTTATTTTAATTTTATAACAACTGGCAGTAAATTCCATATTTTAACTCTCTTTAGGTTGACCCTAATAGTAAGTCTACAATAAAAGGTAGGCAATCAACTTTTATAGTTGTGCCAACACCACCCAAAAAAGCAACAAAATCCGATGAAAAACATAAAAAATTTCCCATTGCAAGAAAAGCATTACCGACAAATCTACATGCAAAATTTTCAAATCCAATTAAAACCCCTAACTGTGCGACGTTAAACACCACAATAACAAACAATAAACGACTAACAACAAAATTAAATAACAAAACACCAGTAGAGAATCAAAAAACAACTACGTTAAGAAAAATTCCTGCTTTAAACTCGACGGTGCAAGCTAAAGCCGCAGCAGCTGCAGTTGTTAATCAACCTGTGGTGAGATCAAACTTAAAACCTCGTGCTTTGAAAATGCCTCCACCACCACTGCCACCGATGCGTCCAAAATTGGCAGCAAAAAACCCCGAAGAAATAAAAAAACCCGATACTGCCGCTGCTAGGCCGTGTGGGGCTGCGGCTAAAATAAGAGCGATGACGTCAAAAAGACTAGAAAACGTTAAAAAAGCAAAAAGATCGCCTTCAAAGATTGGTGAAGCACGTTTAACTCGTAATCTTAAGGCTAAAAAACCATTAAATAATTCAAAAAAGATTAGTGCGTGCAGCAAACAGGTTAATGGCAAAAGTATTTTAAATCTTCTTAAAAACAACAATGAAGTTGTGGAAGAAATGGTGTTGCAAACACCTAAAGATTTCTCTTTAAATCCTTTTGAGGAGTTTGTCACATCAACAAAATTAAAAAATTCCAGCCATAATATAAACAATTCGCAAGACGAAGGCATAAGTCCTGTAGAACTGTTATCTAAAAAATCCCATGAAGGTAAAAAATTTAATTTTATTAGATATTCAGAAGTGACTGTTGTCGATGATAACAATGACATTATTAATCACAAAGATAATGACAATGAGAACCAAGGTCTAGTAAATTGCATTTCCCATTCGGGTAAAGAAAATAAGACTCTTGTTAATGATCCTCCAGCAACAGACCAAAAAACTCCCCCGAAAACTGCATCAGATGAGACACCAGCAAATTATTTGAGTCCTTTCGTAAGTGTTAGTCGTGGTAAAGTCAGTTTGAAAGTAGAGAAAGAAAAACGTCATAGTATATATTTACAAAACGACGCTGATAATAATGATAAAGTACCTACGCGCGACGCCATTCCCAAAACTTCACCAAAACATTCATTAGAAGTGCGTAGAATTCTAGAGGCTGTTCGCTATTTCCGTAAACAATTGCAAGATGAAATTGATAGGCTGCTTAAGATGTGTGATGTCTGGGAAGCGTATAAAAGTGAAAATCTCGAAAAGATTCAAAATGCAAACGGTGAGGATATGATTAATGTAACAATTGGTCAAACTCGCCTCTTGACAAGCAAGAAGTTTATGCAATTTAAGGGTCTAATAGATCGCTGTGAATCAGGTGCTACTGGAATAGGCGCTGTGGAGTATGATGGAAGTGAGGACACTAGGCCCATAACTGCAGTAGACTTGGAAGGATTTTGGTCAATGTTGGGACTGCAAATCGACAATCTGGACAAACGTTTTGAAAAATTAAATTGTTGGAAGCAGAATAATTGGCTAGATCCCGATGAGGTTAAGCCTAAAATCAAAAAGAATCTGACAAAAGTGAAAAAAGTTAAGGTGGCTCCGGCTGCTAAAGCCAGGCCCAATTCAGCCTTAAAACAAATGTTGCGCAAAATGCAGGAAGAAATGCGTAAAAACAAAAATAAAGGTAGCGAAGAGGAATTTGCTGGTGCATGTGCTGTTTTAACACCTTCAAAACAAAGACGGTCATTAAATAACAGTTCACCTGCCCGTAAATCGACAGAGAGAAGATCATCCCGTCGTTTATCTATAGTAGTTAAAGATCGAAAATATTTCTCGCCTGCAGCCACGGTCATTACAGTTTCCTCCCCAACATTGCAACGAAAATCTTCTCAGGACTCGCCAAAACTTGCCAAACATATACAAAAGTTTAATGAAGCCTTTGATCAAATGGAATCGTCTTTTGATTTAAGAAAATCATTGTTAATTAATGGCAATACTAGACGTATGAGTTTTAATCCCAAATCCCCCCAAATGTCTGTTAAAAATAAGGAACAGCTGGCAACGCCAAGTTTGTCCTCAAAACAATATCAAAATTCGCCCGTGGGACGAAAATCCATTTTAAAGACTCCCGGCACAGCTAAAAGTAAACAACACAATGTTATTTTCAACGAAAAGTTACGCGTAAAGAAGTTCAATTTTCTTATTAACGAAGAAGATCCTTCAAATGACGAAAATAGTGCTATTCTTAATGCCAATGAATCGCACGAGGAAGACTTGGTAAAAAATGATGGTCAGTAAAATTAATACACTTATATATATATATATATGTATATAGGCTTTAACATAATAATAATTTTTAATCTGTTTTAGAAGAAGAACCCAAACGTACATTAACGCTACGTAACCGTAAAGTGCATTTGCGTCCCTCTTGTGAAATCGTTATACCTTATAAGTAATTATTGTAGAATTTATTTCTACAATAATTTTTATATATTTAATTTATTTAGTATTATTATCTTTTTTTTTTTGTTTTTATATATATATACAAGCAAACTTTACTTTTTCGTTTTGGAATGTTTCATATGCAGAGATAACCTAGAAGTAGCAAAAACTTTTTTTTATGTTGATTATTCAACCATTGGCAAAGCTCAGAAATTCTTATACATATTTATTTTTTAGAAAATTTAATGTTTGATTTCTTAAAATGTAATTGTTTTTGTATTTGAACCAAAATAAATGTTTATATGTATGTATTTCTTTATTTTTTATAAATAAAAAAACTAAATCCGAAAAATATAGCTAAATGTATTATATATTAGTTAATCGCAATTAAAAGGTTGAAGATACGTACATCATGTGTTTGTACGAATATAGTGAAGCTCCAGTACTAGAAACGCTTTTTATTAATAGTACGAAAGGGAAATTTTAAGTATAAATAAATTTTGTAAGCGGAATAACTGCATTTTGCCAGAATTTATTATTTTCTCTGTTTGAATTAATTTTTTTTATATTCCTATTTTCCTTTTTTATTGCCATGGTATGATAAAGTACATAAGTACATACATATGGTAATTTTCAGTTAAATTTACTGATAAACTTGAAAACGATAAGACTTAAGCTTAATTACTGTAGTAGCATCCTTTTAAAAAATGACTTAATTTAAAGCAGTTCTGCTATAGAAAATGTATTTTTGGTGATTCGTTAAAAACGTGCTGAAAAAATATTTTAGGTGATGACGTTTTAAAAACGGCGTTAAGAGATGGCAAAAAACATTAACAATATACTAACAATATAATTCTCACTTCTGGACGTTGACCGTATGTGTGTATACATAACCGCTGATTCGAAAATGTTTCATAGGTAAATAACAATAGTTTTTATATAGTAAAGTATTAGGTAGTTAAAATTTAATAAAACAAAATTAGATAAAATGTTTCTATACATACTTACATACATATTAATGTCTTAATTTTTTCGTGCATAAAATGGGGGTTTAATTAATTTTAGAGTCCTTGAATAAAAGCTTCATAAAAATTATGTATTGGGTTTTTACTACATTTATGATTATATATTAATAAATTTAGAGGGTCCTTTGGATAAAATTTTTGTTTACTAATTTTATTAAAGTCGCAAAATAGAATAATTAAATTTTGCTAGAAAGTTTTTAACTGGTAAAATCCCTATATGATACTCTAATAATTTCACAAAATGCAACTCTGCATTATAAAATCATGTACTAGTAGAAAAATGTTAGATATGTATCAAACACTGAATGCAACATTTCATTAAGGTTACATAATTTGTTTTTAATTGATAGTTACCACAAAAGCTCTACTGGTTCATTTATTGAATTTATTTAAATTATAATTACAAAAATATCCCCTTTTCCTGTCTCTTAAAAGCATCAGTACTACCAACTTTGACAACACAATTAAAATTACAACTCTAATATTTTTATATACGAATGTCATCATAAAGCAAAAAAATCCATTTTAATAATAAAAAGAAAAAAATTTCCTTCTTACACGATAACGCAGAATACAGCAAAAATTTTTAATTTGAAATTTTTTTCAAAACAAATTTAAGAAAAATGTGTTAAAACTATTGAAAGGAAACACAAATTTAGTGCTTAAGTGAAAAGTGTAAACACGCGTTGGACATTTGGTAAAATAACGCGCCTATTTAGTGGGGTTACTCTCCCATTGATTCACGTAGTACATAGTGCTGTGCAGTGTTTATTATTTTAGTGAACTTTTTTTACAATTAATTGTAACGATTTTGGACAATCGTAATACGTAGTTTAATAAAATCACATTAACAAATCTCCAAGAATGGATACCAGTGAAAATATGGGTAAGTTTTTGTATATTTACGATTTAAAAAAAACTTCTTTTGCATTTCAAATTGAATTTTCAATTGATGGTTGCTGTTGCCTGTACCACTATGGCTGGCTGGTTGATTGTCTAAATAATGGACGCAAGTGAAATAATATATCTATAGTTTGTAATATTTACAATTTTTTTATAATGCATATTCAACTTTTACATATGTATTAAAAAAATATTTATTAGGATTTTTATGAATACATAGTTACAAAAGTTATTCGCATTATCGTCGGGTGTTCATTATGTAGTTTGCCAACGGCCACTGTCGTCTGTGTTAACGGGATTTTACTTAAATATTTGAAAAGTTAATATTAAGGTTAAAAAAATATATTTTTATTAGTTAATATTGAATGTAATTAAAGTAAATGTGTTAAAAAATTGTTTTTTTAATTCATTTTTCTAAAAAAAAAATGTTTTTATCATTCATTGCCTCCAATTTTATTTGTTAAAAACGTGTTACCATATTACGTTCGTTGTAGGCATGCCATTTTAAAAAATCCTGTTTTGATATTAAAACAAAACGATCTGGTCAGAAAGCCGTGTATGGGGTATGTTTCTAAATTTGACATTTTTCTTTGAACTTTTTGAGGGTTAGTTTTACGCAATTGCCTGTTTTTTGTAAATCGCCTAGAAAAATTATTAAATTTTCTAAAAACCACCAAGAGATTAAAATATTAGTAAGTTAAAAAATAAAGCATTATTTTTGGACAAACGTTTAATAATGTTTTTTCCTTAGTTCTGGTTTAATTCACAAGTCAAGCTATAATCCGGCATAATGTCTGCTATACGTCAAGCAAGCGGTGTGGCCTGCACCGTATTAGGCAAATGTTCTTTGGTGCGTCGTGCTCTTAGCACTGCACGTTTAGTGCGTTTGACTCAGGGAACACCAGCAGCTCTAACACAATTACAACGTTTTATTCCCCTGTCGGCCAGCAGCAAAGGTTTTCAACAGTTTGTTCGTGAATATGCAGCCGAAAAGAAGGTGTTTGAGCGTACAAAGCCTCATTGCAATGTAGGTACAATTGGTCATGTAGATCATGGCAAAACCACATTGACCGCTGCCATTACCAAAGTATTGGCTGATAAAGATTTGGCCGAAAGCAAGAAATACAATGAAATCGATAATGCCCCCGAGGAAAAGGCTCGTGGTATCACAATTAATGTGGCTCACGTTGAATATCAGACTGAGAATCGCCATTACGGACACACTGACTGTCCTGGTCATGCAGATTACATTAAAAATATGATTACCGGTACTGCTCAAATGGACGGCGCCATTTTGGTGGTGGCTGCCACAGACGGTGCTATGCCACAAACCAGAGAACATTTATTGCTTGCCAAACAGATTGGAATCAATCACATTGTAGTTTTCATTAACAAAGTGGATGCTGCTGATCAAGAAATGGTAGATTTAGTAGAGATGGAAATTCGCGAGTTGTTGTCTGAGATGGGTTACGACGGTGACAACATACCCGTGGTGAATGGTTCAGCCTTGTGTGCTTTAGAAGGCAAAAAACCTGAGATTGGCTCCGAAGCTATAACAAAATTATTACAAGAAGTTGACAATTTTATTCCAACACCTGTACGCGAATTGGAAAAACCGTTTTTGTTGCCCGTAGAAAATGTGTACTCTATTCCAGGACGTGGTACTGTGGTAACAGGCCGTTTGGAAAGAGGTGTTGTCAAGAAGGGAAATGAATGTGAGTTTGTGGGCTACAACAAAGTAATAAAATCGACTGTAACCGGTGTTGAAATGTTCCATCAAATATTGGATGAGGCTCAGGCTGGCGATCAATTGGGCGCTCTAGTTAGAGGTGTTAAGCGCGATGATATTAAGCGTGGCATGGTTATGTGTAAACCCGGCAGTGTTAAAGCTCTCGATCAATTGGAAGCTCAAGTTTATATTCTTGCCAAAGAAGAAGGTGGTCGTCCGAAACCCTTTATGTCTTTTATCCAACTGCAAATGTTCTCACGTACCTGGGATTGTGCTGCGCAAGTCCTAATACCCGACAAAGAAATGGTTATGCCCGGTGAAGATACAAAACTCATTCTTCGTTTAATCCGACCCATGGTCTTAGAACAGGGCCAACGTTTTACATTGCGTGATGGTAGTCTTACTTTGGGCACTGGTGTTGTTACTAAGGTTTTGCCCCTTTTGTCCGAAGATCAACGTGTTTCATTGACAGAAGGCAAGAAGGCGCGTGAGAAGAAACAGGTCGCTAAGAAGTAAATCTAGTACTAAATTTATATAAACATAACAGTTTAAGCATTACTTTTTCTTTTAGCATTAAAATTTTTAAAAACGAAAATAATTGTTTAATATATTTTACCCGTAATTAATTTTCTAACAGGCAGGTATTAAAATTTCGTTTGAAAAGCATTTGAATTGTGTTGTTTCGATAGTTGCCTTGAAGCAATGGCGGCCTTGATTTTCTGGGGCTCTAAACAATAGAAACGTTTTTATTTACTATACATTATTATATTTTTTCTTGTGTAGAATAAAAATCTTATATAATAAACATAAATACAAATATAAACTACACAAATTAAAGACACGAGTTTTATTTATCAATAAGAATATTGTTTTTTTAATCAATATGTACGGAAATGTTTTTAAGTAAAACGTGAGGGATATTTAACAAAATAAGGGGTATAATTTTTAATTTTCTATGTTGCTTTCCCCAAATTAAAGCTTTGGGCTTGTTCTTTAACTCAGTGCGTGTGAAAAAGAGTTACGTAGTTAAAATTGATTTAGATTTGATTCAGTATTAAAAATTTTTACTAACACATAAATAAAAAACTTAGTATTAGTAGTGAACAAATGCAAAATTGTTTGAAATCAAACTTTTTTTATGTTAAATTTAAAAATTGAATGAATTAGGGTCTAATTTCGACTGTTAGACGAATTAAAAATATAAAAATTCAAAGTTTAAAACATTTTTGAATATAAAAATAAAGAGCACGACAAAATAATTTTAATGCTTGTTTTTGCTTAAATAAATTAATTAATAATTAAATAAATAAATAGTCGACTGACAATTTTTTTATATTTCAGCAATTATATTTAGCAAATATTAAAAAAATATTCGAGCAATATTACCGTTATTTGAATTAACATTCCAAGTGGTTAAAACTTTATTTTATCTATATTGATTTCAAATGTATTAAAGATGTTGAACAGTTTATTTTATATAGAACCATTTTCCACATTGTCTGCAGGTTGCAAAACTATAAAAAGTCGATAACTCTTCACATATTTTTTATAACCCGAAAAGCAGCAGGTTGGAGACATGCCCTCTATGCAATTGTTTAATAAACATAATAACTTGTGCGATTTAAATAAAAATTTGTCCTGTGACTATTGAGCACTTTTGTACACAATGTGAAGGCAGCATTTTTTACGTAAAGGATATGTCTTAGGCTTGTGCTAATAAATACATTTTTTCGTGCGCAATCCTTATATTAATTTAAAGTCAATGGTTTAAAAAATATGCATAAATACTTATCTTTTTATTTCAGATACTCTTGACGATTCCTCGGCGTTGCCAGAGTTAAGTTTTGATGATCTCTTAGATCCTTCGCCTATTAAGAAAAGTAATAAGACGAATTTTTATGATGACAATGAGGCTTTGGAACGAGATAATGAACAAAAAAATCGCCCTGATGACACACTTAATACGCCTGGACCTAAAAAGCCACCGCCAGCATTACAAAAAAGTATTAATACCACCACTAAGAGCACTACAAGCGCGACAAAAACATTAACTACCGTAAGAACTCAAGCGGTAAAATTGGGGAATAGTCCAAGCACTTTGATCAACGTACCAAAAAATAATAGTGGTGGGGGCAATGGCAGTAGTAATAAAGGCGCCGGAGTAACCGCAGTACCAGTTTTGTTAAACAGCAAGAATGTGTTACCCAAAACATCTACCCACATTGCAAACAATTCTACTATTAAGTTAACACCGAAGTTAGTGGGTGGGAATACGGCTACAACAAATGTATCGTTTACGGGTAAGACAGCAGTAAGAACATCAAATGGACAAATTATTTACATCCATAAAACGCCACCTACGTCGAATATTGGGAAATCAACATCTTTAGGTGGCAACAACTCTAAACCTGTAACTATACAAGTTTTGCGTACTGCTGATGGCAATTATGTACCCATAAAAAATGCAGCAACTGGAACAAGTGGAAAAAATACCACTTTGACCTTATCACCCACTAGCTTAGGTGGTAAGAAAATCATAACTTCTGCCGGAGGTCACGTAATTATTAAAGGTACCATCAAGTCAACAGATATAACGGGTACAACATCTACGGCGCCAAAAACAATTACAACAAATGCCATAACGGGTGTTAAAACTGTGGTTAAACCACTAAGTTCAATTGCGGCCACGGGTCAAATAAGTGATTTAAATAAATCGAAGCCAATAATAGTTCATGGTGCAGGTGGCAAACAAATTATAGTTTCGAATCAAAATATTGTCAAGTTGTCGCCAAAATCCCAAACGATAACCACAACGGCCGGTGGCGGTACAATGATTACATCCACAAGTGGATCTGGACAATTTCAAAACCTACAAACACCCAGTAAATCGGCTGTACAATATATACGTGTGTTGCCCAATACAAAAGTGCAAGCAAAAACTTTGAATACATCGGCAACATCTGCTGCAGTCTCAGTTGCATCGACAACTTCAGCAGCAACTGCAAAAACTCTTAATACCCCTAATCAACCGGTAAAAATTTTAAATTCTTTACCCCAAAAATTTACGGTTGTACAAAAGAGCGGTGCTACCAAACTATTGCTTACGCAGAAAAAAGATCCTTCAACCAGTGGCAATAATACAGAGATTTCTCCCATGGCTTCTAAGGCTCAAAAAACCATAGTGACTATACCAACCATTAAGTCACTAAGCGAAGATAAAAATATAAATCCAACAATACAACAACAACAATCGCTAGTAAAATCTACCCAGCCTAGTTTATTAAACAGCAATAGCGCCACTAATCAAACTTTGGTAAGAAAACATAAAATTTCAGAAATTAACACCGAAATACAAAGAATGACAACAACAACGACGACGACAACAGCAGATAATTATGTAGGACCACCGGACACAAAAAAACCTACTCCAAATAATCGAATTGTTGTTGTTTCTTCTAATAACACCCATCCGAAAATTCTTAACAATAGCATACAACAACCAGGACGCATAACATCGGCTTCTTTCTCCCTACCCGCACGCACCACAAACGCAAATAAAAGTACAGCTGGTGGTTCAACGGTGCTGGCCACCCAAGTAACACAAAATGGCAATAAATTGTATGCAGTGTTAAAGCCTCCATCTCTAGACTATAAAACCAATCCTAAACTCTACAGTGTACTAAAATCAAATAGTCAACCAGGCACAACAGCGGATACTAAACCTTTAATCACTACAAAACAACTAATTCATCTGCATCAGAAACTGGTACAACATAAACAGCAACAACAACCAGCCTTTGCAAGTCAAAATATAAAAATAAAAGAAGAACCGTTAGACTCGAACTCAAACACCGGTAGTTATACAGAAACAACAGCAGTACAGCCCTACACTGTACTCGAGGAGGAAAACGATAATTTGGATTCAATGGTGGGAGGTGTACGACGCAAACACTGTAACTGCAGTAAATCACAATGTTTAAAATTATATTGTGATTGTTTTGCCAATGGCGAATTCTGTCAGGATTGCACGTGTAAAGATTGCTTTAACAATTTGGAAAACGAAGATGAACGCCAGAGGGCCATAAAGACTTGTTTGGAAAGAAATCCAAATGCTTTTAAGTAAGTTTGCATACATACATATCTACATACATACATACTTTGTTTATAACGTGCACTTTAGGTCTCTATTTTAATTTTTGTGTAAAAAATAAACTAATTTTAATAAGGAATAACAACAATTACTTTTCTAAATCGACAAATATGGAAATGCGAAATTTTTAGGCCAAAACAATCATATACATAGGTGAATTGAATTTAATTGAATAGAAACAAGTATTTATTTTAATCACATGAGATTTAAAATTTTTACTGACCAGTACAGTTTATTTGTGTTTCATGCAACTAATTTGCAGTCCACACGTGAAAAAAACCTGCAATTAAATTTTCATAATATAAAAATTTCATCTCGCATAGTGATTTTACGTGACAAATGCAGTTAATAACAATGATGCCATATTGTTAATCTTAAATTTGAAAATAAATTCAAATTGTTGTTGAAACTTAGTAGGCTTTACTCGATAAAAATCAAATAAATTATTTACACAAAAGCATGATACATCTACACTAGCTAGTTATACCATGCACAAAAGAATTGTTTGGTAAAATAACTTTTCTTTATAATTTTCTTTAACTTAGACCAAAAATTACTTCATCAAGGGAACAGGCCGATATGCGTTTACACAATAAAGGTTGCAACTGCAAACGTTCAGGATGTTTAAAAAACTATTGCGAATGTTATGAAGCTAAAATACCCTGTAGCTCCAATTGCAAATGTGTGGGTAAGTACATAAAAAAGGCGATGGCAAGGATAATAATAGCTACACCTGCTTAAATATTCAATCTCTTTAATAGGATGTCGCAATGTTGAAGATCGCCCAGATTTGGATATGGATCCAATAGATCCAAAAATAATGGCTACTATAGCAATGGCAGGAACAACTGATAATATGACTATGAAGCGTAACTATGAGAAATCTCAAAGAGATATTGGCGGTTCGTCGGCGGCCATAAAAGTGAAGAGCGAAAAGATTTCAAAGGAACCAGTCAAATCGTTTAGTGGGCTTGAGACAATAATGACTGGCACTGTTTCACCCACGTTAGAGCGTCAACAGTGTAATTTCATTACCCAGGAAGTAATAGATGCCACAATACAATGCATGATAACCCAGGCCGACGAATGTGAAAAGAATAATTTGCCAGCGTATCAAACGGAAAAAATGGTTATGGAAGAGTTAGGTCGCTGTTTGGTAGAAATTATTGACTTTTCCATAAGAAATACAGATAATAGTTATACTCAAGATTAAGCGTCAACCTAATTATTTACGTTCATAAACATATAGTGTAAAAAATGTTAAAATAAATATGATTATACATACACACATACATACACATAAGCAACGGCTTATTGTCAATATCCCACCTAGCATTTGGAAGATTGTTTTGTGATTAATCACCTAACTGAGTCTTCCTCGAGTACTTTTGATGATCAAAAACTGATAAATCACTTGCGCGCTTAAAAAAAGATTCAAAAATGATTCGGAAATACAATAACAAAATCTAAAGCGATCATAAATAAATCATACAAAAGTTTGAAATGTGACTGTTTTTATATACGCGACTAATAAATGATTAGGATTAGACTTAAATATGACTCGAAAATTATTAAAAACTGACCAGAA
>NDXZ01077024.1:0-14176 GCA_003055125.1 Paykullia maculata | reverse complement strand
AGAGCCAGAATTAAAACTAAAATAATTGTCTTGAAACAAATTATTATTTAAATTAAACTTTGCTTGAACTTTTCACAAATTTAAGATTTTTTAAAAACATTTGTAAATTAAAGATTTATCTAAGAGTTTCGATAAATTTCAAATTTATAAATAATTTTATATAAATCAAAAGTTTATCGAAAAGTTAAACCAAACGAAAAGTTTTTAAATTTTATTTAAATAAGAATTTGTTTAAAAAATATGTTTTTTTAAACTAAAAAATGATCTTTTTTAAAGTTTTTAAATTTTTTTTTAATCTTTAGGAATCCCTGCTGCACACACCCTTTATGCTGCTTTGGCAGCAACAAAAAGCCAAATGTAAACGTTTTTAAGTAGATTGTATTACAGTTGCAATTGAAGCATGTTTTCACATGTTGATGCATGTCATTTCCTCCAGTTGGCGGCGCTTGTTGTTGTTTTTTCTAGGAAGCGACTTACTAAAATAGTTTTTTTTTTTCAAAAGTAGAAGTAGATAAAATGTTGTAGATTTACATTATGTTACGTTATTAATTCATTTTTATTGGTGCCCAGAGCCCCACTCTATCATCTTAAATATGTATGAACGTTCGTACGAGTCAATATGTTTCAGATTTGTTTGTATAGAAAAATTATTTTAAATATGTTTTCGTTTTGGTTTTTCTTAGTTGGTGTTAAATTATTAACATGTTCCATCTGCCAACCATATTGCAAATGTATTTTGTATTTTTTTTTTAAAGTTTCGTACATTTCGAGTAGATAAATTTCTTTTTATGATTTTGACTGCGTCATCGTGGATTTTTTCTGTTTCTGTATTAACAGACATGCGTTTTTTCGTTTTCTGTTTTTTTGTTGATTTAATTTGTGTTTTCAATCATAAATTATTTTGGAATTTTATGAAGTGCAATTATTTCATTTCATTTTATGAATTTAAAAAAATCATCTGCATTATATTTACAATAATTAAAATTTTCTGTTATGATTTAAATTTGTTAATTTGGAATTTGCGTCCCCTTTTTACTTCGTTGACAGATCAGCATTAATTATACGAAAATAAAATATAAATTACAAATAGTTGTTTTTTTTTTTAGAGTTATAGGACAATTATCTCTAACGTTTTATAAAAAAGAAAAATAGCTTGTTTATTAAGAGTTTGTTGAAATATGTTTTGGACACAACTCCCGGTTTTTTGTTACAAAGTACATGGCAACATTAATGAGTTTTTTTTTCACAAAAAACTCAATTTTTATTACCAAGTTCTTATTAAGTCGTTAGGCCAATAAACAAAACACATTTATTAATCGATTTTAACCAAAAAAAGAAAAAAAACTAAAGTCAAATTTGGCCACTAATAAGCCATCAATTAAATAGCGACTCATGACAACAACTACGATTAAATTCCATTATTGGTGGCAGCAATAAAAAAAAAATATTATTATTTATTCTGTGACCAAATATTTTTTTTAATTTTTTCTAGTTTTTAGTTTCTATAAACAAATCATTTGATTCTATTAATGTGTGTCTGTGTAAAGTGTTTAAATTTAAATCAACAGTTAATATGCAAATTGCCACTAACACATTTACAGTGTTTCCGGTGGGTTGTATGTGATTTTTTTATTATTTTTAATCATGTTTTTTTATTTCTTCTCTATTTTTGTTGTCAATTGTTGATTGTTGCCTGTCTCGGTATTGTTGTTAAAAATAAAAAAACATTTTAATAGCAACTAAAAATAAATAGAAAATAAAACTATTTATAAAATTACTTTCGACCAAAACGAAATGTGCAATCAAGCATTTTTTTGTTGTTGTTGTTGTGAATAAACTCTGGCCAACATGATTAGACAATAGAAAATCCGTAATCGGAGGTACCATGTTCATATGTCTGTATATACAAACATACCTAAAGTACATTGCCAACAATTTTTTTGTTTAACATAGAAAAACAATTTATAGGTGTATAAATTTACAACGACAGTAGATTAAAATAGCGCAGCAACGTCAGCGACAATAACAACATACGCATGTTAATTACAACAACTATAAGCTAAAGATACATATTGTTGTTCACTTTACTGTAACTCTAATGTTGGCACCAAACACCATTAGCCACAAATTGAAAAAGAGGAAGAATTTCTCCTGGTTGAGTGGCTGCCTGACTGGCTCTTGGTTATTGGCTTGTTAGCCATTTCTTTTGTTCGTTTTTGGCTTTAATGTGGCAAAAATGCAAAAATATTCCATAACAAATTGATTACAAACAATGAAGAACATGATAAATAAATATTTCTATTTTGTTGTTATTTTTTTTATCAAAATGGTCTTTATTGTCGTGTTGTTGTTGTTCTTGTTATGTATATATTCCAATGTTATTTGTTATAAACAAATAATTATGTTGCCGTACATGCCGGCTAACATGTGTTCATGATCGTGGTAAACAGAGAGAGAGATAGAGAGAGAGAGAGAGAGAGAGAGCTCGAAATATAATTTTTTTGTTGTTTTCCCCGTAAACATTAAGATATAAACTTATTTCTATAGTCGTGCAAACTTAATTTTCTTTTTAAATTTTCACAACATATCCGAATTTGCCAAAATTTCTTTTTAAATAAAGAATTTATTTCAGAATTGCTCGTTAAGCCAAGGACTTAGCGATAAAACTCTCTTGAAAAAAAAATGAGCAAATATTGTATTTAATTGAGATATTTCCGAAATAGCTTTTCCTTAATATAAATCGAAAGCTTTTAAAAGAAGTAAATATTTTTTAATTAAATCTTTTTCTGGATTGTCTTAAGAAACAACATTTAAAAAAATTCACTTTTTAGAGATAAATTATAATGCACTTAGAAGAGAGTCTAAACACTTGAATGAGAATGCTGGAGTAGTTATATTTGGGCCGGTATTTCAGTGACCCCTATCCACTAGCAATTAAGGCTAAAATTTATGTCATCTATGTAAGCGCCGGCGAATAAATTAACAGGGCTCTAAGGACCGTAATTTATATCCTTTGAGATAACTAGGTGGCTTTAAGTGCTGTCTGCTCAAAGTCATGCCGAATCTTCTTTTTCTAGGGGGACACGGGACAAGGGCAGAATATACGCTTCTTGTTATATTCAAGAGCAGATCTACACGACTGCACTAACACATACATACATGTTCAAAAACATTTACCTACAAAAACAAATATTTAAAATATAAAAAAGAACAAAAGAAATAGCAGAAATATCGCTCATCTCTAGTATTTACGTCTACATTACATAGAGTCAACTGATATAACATACGACTACAACTTGCTACAAATTCCAACACAGGCTTAAGTACGAATAATGTTGCCATAATTAGTCAGCAATTGACCACACACAAGGATTTGCACTGCAACATCAAAAGATAAAAACAAAATAGCAATGAAACGTGTAACAACAACAACTTCTACAAACAACCGCAACGCGAACTTGTATTGTCTAAACAACAAACTTTAACTTCGCACAATGTGCAACTAGAAAGGCTTTAAATTAGTTGTAAAGAAAAGAAAAAATATCTGTAATTACAATGACGACAACGACAGACTAAACAACATCGTTTACTGTGGCAAAGAAGAAGATTTTAATATCTAAGGTGCGTCCTGACAACATCTTATCAACGATTAAATGTAGTAGCAGAAGTAAAAAAATCACTCTGAAGCATAAAAACTACAACAACAACGTGTTTTAACATTTAACAGCAATAATTGCTGGAACATTAAGGTATCAACAGAAGTTAAACACAATTTTAAAATAGTCTCTGGGTGACAGTTTATGATAACTTTTACGCTTGAAAGATGTTTAAGTGAAGAAAAGTGTCTACGAATGTATAAAGAATACCTCTTAGAATACATTTTCTAATACGTAAGCGACTGGCTTTGCACTTTTGAGATCAACAGGAGAGTTATTTGACAAACCCTAAAGCATACAAACTTGAAACAAATGAAAAATACACGTAAATGTTTGATAAGATTTTGAGTAACCAAGAAGTTGTTGTTTGGCTGATGCCTTCGCTATCAAATGGACTACACAGCATTTCTATTACAGAGTTGCAAGTTTTTCGCCCATGTTTTAGTTTTTGATTCGTTACTGTTACCGCTGTTGTTATTGTCGTCTAATGTGCGCATGTGCCACCTAATTTGTGTGTTTGTGCTCTTTTTGTTTAACTTCTTCAGCCACTTGACAATGTTTTTAACAAATTACAAACATATATCATCGCGTTAACATTTTGCTAAAGAACAACTACAAGTTGTTTTTTGCTAAAGGTGCGCTTCGTTACTTTATTAAGTGTGTGATAGTGAATGTATTATGGTAACTCGCAAAAATGTCCGTAGGTCTGCCTGTTTTCAACTCAAGTTTGTCTAGTCGTTCGTATCGTTAGTTAAATGCGTTTAAAGATATTTTTTTTTTTAGGCGACTAAAGTGTTTATTACTTTGGTGGTTTGTTTCTCATATTTTGGCGGTGGCGGTGGCGGCATTAGTTGTCGTGGTAGTGGTGGCGGTACTGGTGTTTACCGACAGTGTTTACATGCCAGCTACTGGGCGTATTAAGCGCATGCAATATTGATTAATTAATATGTTAAATGAAATTTATTTTCTATTTTAACATTTTATCTTTAGTTTTCCTTATTTGATAGTGTAGGTGTTGTTTGATAGTTTTCATAAAATTAAAGTCCAAAGATAATTTTATGAGCGATGTTGGTAATTGAAGATTATAGTTAAAATGAGTTCAGTGAATAGGAAAATAAGTTCACATAAAAATAAAAGATTAATAAGAAAACCATTAAAGTCATAAATTAATATCTTTCTTATTCTTGTATAGAGTTATGAAATACATATACATTTTTAGGGGAACTAACAGTGACAGAACCATAGCAAAATAGCGTAACTTACTTACTTACTGTTGCGGCACCCGGTATATGAAACTATAATTTGAATTTTCCTACATATATTTGCCATCATTTATCACTAATACTGGTTACATTATAGAAGATACTGTCTCTCCACCTCTTTTCTCTAAACGACTTCTTAGGTAAATGTAATAGAGAATGACTGTATGCCTCGGCATACATTCGTCTATAGGCTACTCCTATAAAAATGGGATATAATTTCTTTTGAACTCGTGTAAG
Source organism: Paykullia maculata (assembly GCA_003055125.1). Classification (NCBI taxonomy): domain Eukaryota; kingdom Metazoa; phylum Arthropoda; class Insecta; order Diptera; family Rhinophoridae; genus Paykullia; species Paykullia maculata. The sequence continues at coordinate 9,021 of NDXZ01077024.1, read as the reverse complement.
TCCTTAATTCGGTGTCTGATACATAAAGCGAAATTTTCACAGTGAAATTCAATAAAAAAGTTGGGCTAATTAAATGGTTATGATCGGGGACAAACACATAACAATTACTTCAAAACTGTGGACACGAGGATTAAACTATATTTGTAATATCTCAATTGATGACTTAAAAATCCTCCCTTAAATTTGATACAGTCAACGGAAACATCTTCTTCTTAACAGCAGGTCTTCCAATCAAACTTAAAATTTGCAACCGTAAACGAAATTTAATCAAGTTGAAACTACAGTGTTGAGATAAGTGCCATTCAAATATAAATACCGTAAATTGAAATGCTATTGCGTTGATAGGCTTTCGCACATGTTTGCTCTGGATGACAGGTTCATATAATTGCAATTTGCCAACATAATGCGTGTTGTTTTATTTGTGTGGCTCACACAACCTAATGTGTGAAAGAAAACTCAACAGAAATCCATCATGCATGCAAAAGTAAGATGAACAAATTCAAACAGACAAGAAAGAAAATGATTAATTATAAATAAATGGAATGCCATGGTATGGCATCGCTTATGATTTGGCAAAATTTGCCATAAAAAATAACAAGAAATTAACAAACAGATATGGACTGACAAGTTGAAAGACCCAACTACAATATTAACAACTATGTACCAGGTGTCAAGCTGGGAGTGCAATTATGCACAAAATAAGCATAGAAATCATAAACTGGGACTAAACACTTTAGAAGGAGAGAAAAAAAGAAAAACAAAAACCAAAAGAATATTCTCTTACTGTAGACAAATGGATGAAACAAGAGCACAAGTGTATGTTTGTTAAGATGTGTTGGCATTCTTTAAGTAGCTTATCATGGTGTCACTTATAATTCCATCCAGTTAGATAAAGAATGAAAACCAAGTAACGAGAAAAGAGAAAAAGCCAATGTTTTACATTTAACGCACTCAAAAGCAGACACATTTACTAGACCATAGTCAGTCAGGAAAGCATCAGAGCCAGCCAGTAAACGCGCAACAGACATGTGTGGGGTGCGCCGGCGCACATGTAAATGAGTGATTGGTTGACTGACTGACTGAATGAATTAGTAACTGATAAATCTTAAGCAACAATATGTGACCATATGTTTACCCCAAACTGAGCAAATAAAGTAATGACATTAAGTTGATGACGAAGCTGCCTTTAGTTGCTTATATGGGAATGTGTCGCGTCATATGCCCACATACATACAGATATTCATACATGGAAGCATACAAGTTTTTCTTTTAACAACCTACTCATAGATAGAGTTTATATATGTTCATATATACATACATACATATATTTATATTTTTTTGTTAATTTTGATAATAATATTCCTACAGATTCCATAAGTTTGAGCTGATTAAAAAAAGTCTTAGGAATGTTGCTGGCTCTTCTTCTTCTTTATATTCTCGGTGATGAGTTAGTTGCTTTAGATTGAAATTTTATTATCTTTCTTTGTTATTGTTCCACCATAACTCATGTACATGTGGCCCACTTGATGGTTTTAATTTCCTTAACATCTCACTATCAAATAAATACTTGTATATAAACAACAAAATTTGCAGCTGCCTGCATAAAGACTGTAAATACCGCATAATAATGACATGCAGATATTAGTACTCTATGGTTGATGATTGTAGACAGAATATTAAATTAGTTCTTATTCTATAATATATTCTACATGAAGCTTGCAATATCGATAATTTACTAACTTTCGTCCATCATCGTACAATTTTGTGCGATCTGCAAATAATGGGTTAAATTGTTTCACGGTAAAAATGAGGTCAAGCTGAAAGAAAGCGAGTAACTGTCCTCGATAAAAGCATTTAATATATCAAGCCATTTATTGCATAAAATGTTAATGCTTTTTAAGTTAACTATGACATCAATAATGATATAAACAAGATTACTCATTCCGGTTGTAAACAGTTTTTCTCTCTGCGCATCTACGTCACAAAAGTCGCGCTCTTAATAAAAACAATAGAAAACGTAAACAAATAGTGTGGTTTGTAGGAGTTAAAGAAAATAAAAGTTGAAAGTACTAAAAAAAAACCTTTTTTTTAATGAAATTTACATACAATTATTAACATATTTATTTATAAGTATTTTCATTGAAAATTCAAGTAAAATTTATTCATTGTTTTAAAAGTCACAAAGAATTACAGTGTTCGAAGTGGGGCATATGATAAATTACCGTTTTTAAGCCAATTTTATAAATAAAAGCACCCAGTGCTTAAATATTGGTTTTAAAATTTTTAATTTATATTTTTTTTAATTATTTAGCGTTTTCTTTGCTTGGAAAATTCAGAGAGTTAATGATTTAGGTCTCTTATTAGTTGAAAACTTTATTAGGTCAATTAACAATCAATGGATCTACTTTTATTTTCATTCTTTATACATCCGAACTCTAAAGACAAATTTATATTTTGGGTTAATTTTATATGTTAAAAAAAAAAACATTCGGTAATAAGCAAGCTTTCGTTGTTATTTGGTTGAAAAGTGCTTGCTTTTACACATCATGATAAATAAAAACACCTTAGTTTTCGTTTCGTTTAAAATATAAAACTTTTGTCACTTTTTTATTTCCTTTTTTAAACGATTTCTATTTAATTTACAAATTTTACATGTAAGTTTCTATATATTTTTGTTTTTGTGACGTCAGACATTAAACAGCTGATTTTTGTAGACAAAGAGGAACAGGCGCAATGTCAAATCTTGTTTTTATTATTCTTGGTAATGACATAATATTTGTAGACAGGGTAATGGGGTAAACCCTGTCTATAGCATAGTCAAGAATAATGTATTCGTGCGTTTGGAACAAAAATTTGAATAGTAATTGGGAGCAATTTTTGACTTAATGTTAAAATCAATTAACAAAATTGAGGTATTTTTAGGGAAAAACAATCTGTTGTAGTTGAACAGGAGTCTTGTCATTTTGACAAAACCACGGTTTAATGTACTTTGTTGGAAAATGGAATTATCGGTTCATAATTATTCAAAAATGATGGCGGTTGTAATGTAAATGTTTCAAATTAACACTTTGTGCTAGCGGTTTGTCTGCCACACAAAATAAAGGTTGTGATCTTGATTACACATCACACATCATCCAAATGTCTTCCTTTTTTTTTATTCATCCTTAAAAATGTTGGTTTAAATTCAGAGAAATTTCAAGATTAGAAAGTTGTAGCTGTTACAAAGAAGGACTTTTAACTGCAACAGTAAAAGTGCGTTACATACTAGATTTCTAGTCATATCAATAATACTGGCATAAACATTTAAACTACATATATTTTTATTTTAAGTTTAATTTTATCTTAATGCCTGAAACTTTATTGACAAGATGGTCCACCAATAACCACTCCATCGTAAGGAAAAATGTCTCTTGGCCACCATAATTTAGATCGTTTCTTACTATATTCTTTTTAACCGGTTGCTATAGACAATGACACAAACTTCAAGGAAATCGCTTCGAAGTAAAGTAACTTTATAATTCGTTAATGCCCACTTTAAATTTAAACCGACTCATTCTTCTGTTTACAAATCAAATACAAATAGATGCAACATTTGAAAGACTAATTAAATTTGAATTTTTGAATTAAACGCAAAAACATGTGGCATATTATTGCTGTAATTTAGCACTAGAGAAACGCGTTGTATCTGTAGACAATATACTGAACGAGACAATCAAACAGACAGACATTTTGACACAAAGAAAATTTTTGTTAAAACTAAAATATATTTAAAACTATAAATTGCAATGATACACATGCAGCCGCACTTACATACATACATACATATTACATGGCACATTCTCTGTGTGTTTTTTTTTTTTCATTCTCTTTTCTTGATTTTAATAAGCTTGTTTATTTTGCTGTTGACATTGTCATTGTTCCTTGTCTTAATTGTAAAAGACATTTTGTGCAGAGGTGTTTACCACTGCAACAAAAACAACAAAAATATAAAGAAAAAAGTTTGTATTTAAATTTTATTTGTTGGCTGCAAGTATGACAACAATAACAACAACAACAAAATGCATTTAAATAAACTCAACTGTTAAGTTCATTAATACAAATAAATCCTTAAAATGTCATCTTTATTTGAGTTAAAGAATTCTTTGACAGCAGCAACAGCTACAACAGCGGCATCACCATATTACCAACATTAATACACCAGTTCACTTCATTCACATTTGCTTTAAGTGACAAAGTGTTTGACTGACATTTTGACACGTGAAATGTTCAAATGTTAATGCACTTTTAAACTCTTTTGGAGTGATTTCTTCTTCTTGATTTTTGACTTTTTTTTGCAGATTTTTCAATTTGACAGCTGCACCTTCTTTTAATATTCTGCAAAATTTTTTTATGCCTCCATTTGCTGTTTTCGTTATGCTGGTGGTCCAAAAAGAAAAAAAATAGAAAAAAGAAAAAATATTATTATTATTAGTGCTAAATATTTTTGTTAAATGCAATTATATGTGAAATGACATGTAGCTTTATTTGGTGGGCGTTTGGATATTTTGTCACTGTTTTGACAGCTTAAGTGCAGCTGCATTTAGAAATTAAATGAAACTAGCGAAAGAAAAACATTAAAGTTATACTGTCAACTAAAATATTTTTTGTGGCAAATGAGTTTTGATGAATGAGTCATAAATTTATTTATGGAATAACGAAAAAATTGTCATTAATTAAAAACCCAGATGAGCCAGGAAAAGCAATAAAAAATTACAGATATTTTGCTATTGGCCTGGCCTCTTGACAATGTTAATTTGAATATTTGAAAAAAAGAAAATATTTTTTCTATTTTATTTCTAACTTTGTTTTATTTGACTTTTAGAAATTCTTAAAAATCTAGTATCTCCTACATAATTTTATCAAAATTTCAGAAATTGATATTTAAGGTCAAAACGGCTGTAGAAATTAAGGATCGAAGATGTTATTCGGTTTTCTAGACGGACACAAAAATATCAGATTTGTTTTTTTGATTTGCTCAAGATTGTTACTATGACTTGCAGGTTTTACAGTATGAAGGGTAAGACCTCTGAGCATGTGCTCTGCTAAAGCTTGGTACTCTGCTTTAGGAAGTTGCTTTTTCTAGGTTTCAGATTCAAGCTTTTGGAACTCATTGCCGGTCTTCAGCTTTATAAATACCCTAAATAATAGGCAAATTATTTGTTGCATAAAATATCTATCATGATGGAGGTGCAATGTGCCAGCTAATAGTTCAATATGATTATAAGCAAAGGTACTTTACCTCATCTGTATTAAGAAAGCCTATTACCTTAACATGAACATCTAACAATTTTGCATAGACATTTAAATATCAGTTTTTTATATTATTTTCATACATTGTATGTATATTCAATGATTTATATGTATATGCAAATAATTTATAACAAATAAAATTTATGATTGAGCAACATAATTGTAAAAACGAATCAGGCAATACTAAAGATAGACGAACAGAAGGACAGACAATTTAAAAGGCGTCTGTCTCAGCATTAAAAGACCATAGAGAAGAAAGAAGGTTGAATTTTCCTTGACTTTTTGGCGCCAAATAAAAACTCCTTCCTCTTACAGAGGAGACATCTCATCAGCATCACAACAAAGTTTTTCAACGTTGAAATAGTAAATAACGAAATTGAAATCTCAACACACAACTATGTAAATAGCGACGACAATAGGAGTACATATTTGAAAAGGAGGAATATTGAATTAGATATAAATTTGAAAACCCAAACATGTGTTCGGATGGATGTATTTACCTACATATAACAACAAAACAGTTAATTCGTAAAAAAAAACAACCAACCCCACGTGCAAATTGAACTCACGATTGATCTTAAAACTCAAAAACAAAAGAAATAAAATTTTAACAATAAAAACCCCCTAAACGTACATATTTATGAATAAAAATCAACAAAAACGAATGAAAAAAAGCTACCGAGAAATTTAAATTTTTATTTTAAACATACTTGTATGCATGGATGTATGTAATACGACTAGATCATATATAACATTCTATTTTAAATAGACTTATACACACACTCCTAAGTTATGAACGTATAAAAGAAGTCTTAGTAGAAGATTGTACACTGAGAGAAAAAAAGAATGATAAAAAGCCTACAATACTTAACTGAATCGACCTAATGAAACTAGATTTTCGAAATAGGAATTTAAAACTTTTGCTTGTCGAATATGCTTTCTCGTTATGATGGATAAACACAAATGTTAACCTAAAGAATAGTTCACATAAAACCTGGTCACAGAAAAGTTTTTAAAATATTTATTTAAAATGAAATAAAAGTAATTTTAAATCACTAAATAATATTTAAGAAAAAATTTAACAACAATATAAAAGTCTCGTTGCTTTTTATGAAAATTCTTTTAGTTAAAATTTGCAGAACTTTTCGATAAACCTATTCAAATCACCTACCGGTTTTAAATCAAAAACAACGTTTAATTGTCAGTAACAACTGCAACTAAAGACAGACCCGCAGCGATTATTGCCAATATTACCGTATAAACCGTGTACCGAAGCACCTATTATCGCCTAAATAACACGTTTGAAAAAATGTTTCCTTAAACAAATTTCTTTCACTGTAATTTTACGGACTATTAAAAAGCTTATAAATATTTGGGCATTTTAAAGCGACAAAGACGACGACGACGACAACAACAGCGGCAGCAGCGGTAAAGTATAAAATCGAAATCCATGACGTTTGTATGACGATATTTAAATTGTAGTCTCTCATATTGAATTGCAGCTGTCTAAAGGTAGAAACGAATCAGGAATAATAGAATAAAAAAATTAAGAATGAACACATTTTATTTATAATTTTCGTATTTGGCGTTCTGACCCCAAATGACAATAACAACAATCAAAAACACAATAAGTCATGCCGCGCCACCATCTGCTAAGTGAAGGTAACAAAAACAACAACAACGAACAAATAAAACTCAATCAAACAACCAATGGGTCCCTAAATTAAAGTTTAGAAATAAAAAGCAACAAAAACAAACACAAAGCACGGGTGGCCTTAATGTGGTCGTTTCGTTTCGATTCTTTTCTGTCTGTCTGTCTGTCTGTCCAATAAAAATGTTGTTGTAAGTGAGAGAGTTATAACGCAAATGTTTGACATTCACCAAAGCGACAATCTAGGCGACGAATGACACGTGGCTTAAGATCACGACATATTTAGATTTCAACATATACATACATAAAAACAAACATACTTCATGTATGCATAACATGCCACAATTTAGTGCAACACATTTCTTTCCCTGATTTGCATAAGCAAAAAGCAAAAAAAATATATTTTTCTGTAACTTGGTTTTCGGTAAAATAAAATGCATAAACCAAAACGATTGTGGCAGGAAACTAAGGACCTTTAAATGTATTTCCATTGTGAATATGATTGATTTCCCACAACAAATATTACAATCGCGCTTCTCTACAGTTATTATAGTGTTTGTCAATGAAGAAGTAGAAAGACAGCTAAGTCGACTGTAATTAAAGCTAAAAAAATCGATCTTTAAGCAAATTTCTAAAAGAGGAAGATATTGCAAAGATTATAATAATTGTCCATGTAGCCACCTGTAAGAAATTTGTGTCAGTTATGTGAATAGTGTTGATTAACAAAAGGTATAATAAAAACGGAATAAGTTAACTACGGCATTTAAATAAACTGTCACCAGAGTTTCTGAGGTCATTAGTCAACTATTTGTAAACTAAAATGATAACTATTATTTGGTACCTTAACTAATGGCTAAACCATTGCCGTTAGTTAACTAATGAGACTAAATTTGGGCGTAAGCGGTGTCAATTATCTTACTACTTGGTAGATCTGTAACACTATGAAACAGTTTTACATTAAGAAATACCTTTTGTGGAAATTTCCGCATAGTCATGCTTACTATGCAGCTTTTCCAGCCATAAAGTGAATTTTAATTTTAAAAAATGAACTAATAGCGTTGTTTGATGAAGCAGGGACATTCATTGTAGGCTGAGCGGTTTCCTCATTTCGTATTTGAATTATATGTTTAATTAAGAAAATTGCTTATGATGATGTAGAATGTAGATGTAGGGTATATAAAGGGTTGTATTTGAGTTTTTTTTTTTTTTTTTGGAAATGCAAATTATCCATTTAGTGCATGTTGAAACAAATGGCATGCGGAGTAAGTCAAGACTTTTGATAATCATGATAAATGACAACACTGTTGTATTCACAGTTAATGTTGTTCTCTTTATTCGTTTTATAACTTAAATATCAGAGATTTATTTCTGTTCCTAAAGGTTTTTTATTGAACGAAAAATATTACAAAAAATTCCTTGTATTTTATATGGAAAAAGAAACGTGTATTGATTTATAATGTTGGCAAAAAAATAAATAAAAATGAAATTCATACATATATTAACAAAAAAATGTATGTTAATGAAGAAATAAACTAATAAACTGTAAGTTAAATAGATAATATTTACATCGAACACTAAAATACAGATCAAAGAGTGCTGATGATAAAACCGTAGCTGGTTTCGAAAATGCATTCTACTCGACTAATATCGTGAAACTTACTTTTTCAGTATGTTCTTCAAAAATTAATTTCTTCATAATGAAAAAATTTAAAAATGAACTTGAACCAGAATAAATAGTCGAGATTTGATTAGATGAATAAGTTCGACTAAAAATTTAAAATTATTACAAATAATTATAACACATGGCTCGGTGTCATATCATAAATGGTCAACCATCTGTTGATGACTGACCAAAACAAAGCAAAACAAATGATATAAAAACAAAAATTTATACTATAAATACAACATTGCTATTGGTTCGATAGTTAAAGCAGGACAAATAAATGTGATAATGTCGAAAAAGATATACAAAAAAAAAGCTTAAAATGGTTGTGGTAAATTTAATTTTCATTCAACTAGTGACATAAAATATGAATATCGGCGACCAGTGTGACCGTTTTAGCTTTTTTCGAGCTAAATTT
>NDXZ01077008.1:0-13120 GCA_003055125.1 Paykullia maculata | reverse complement strand
AAAAAAAAAAAAAAAAATACGGAATAATAATAATAAAAAACCCCTGATACAATTGAAATTTAGAAAATTAAAAAAATTGGCTGTCAAATTTTAATAGGTATTTGACATTTCATAACAATAATTGTTCAAGTGGCATACTTAAACAGGTGTGGCAACGCTATGTCATCAATGGCAAAGAGTTAACCACTAATTTTAAAATAAATAAAAACTTAACAACCAGCAACATTTTAAAACACTATAACCAACAAGGACTTTCATATGTCACTTAAAAAAAAAATTGTTGTAGTTTTTACTATTTTGCGAACAACTTCACTTGCAAACGCGCTAGCAAAATTCGATGTTTCACCTTGCGTCCTTGCCGCCGTATTTTTTAATTTTGCTTCATAAAATGTATGTATGTCACTTACTTAGTTTTGACTGTAAAGCCATGGTCAAAAATTTAACGAAAAAGACCAGTAAGAAATAAATTTTTTTAATTCCACTATCTAGATATGTATTTGTTACATTGTGAAAATCTTAAGGGGTTTTTTAGATTATTTAATCATGCTTGATTTTTAAAAATCTTTTTAAGGGCAAACAGCGTCAATCAATTTTTTGCTAAAATAGTGGTCACGCCTTTTTGGGAAATATTTTACAACTGTAACCGTAGCTTAAGTCTCGTAGTCTACTACCGTTAATTTTAACATTTTATTCACATTTTATTCAAAACATAAACAAAGAAACAATGATGCCAACAGAAAAAAGAAAAGAAAATAAATTGAATTTCGTACAATTATGCATTAGTTATTAGATATTTATTAATTTTTCAATAATAAATGAAACATTAATATATTTCGAGTTGGGGTTGAATAAAATAAAATCAATAAAAATACTGCCTGAATTTTTTTAATTGTCGTTTTTAAAATTATGAAAAATGATTTTTTTTAACTTTTAACACGTAAATACATATTTTCAATATTAAATGCGTTTCGTTTTAATTCAAATGGTAGTGAAAACTTGTTCGAATTGTTTTTTAAAAGCTTAAGAAATATTTATTTATTATAAAAAATATTTATAATTAATAACCTGCCTTTTCTAAAATCTGGCTATTTTTTAAGTTTCATTTTTCTAACGGAAAAGAAATTAAATGACAAATTAAATAATATATATTTAATATTTATTTCCTTATTTTTTTCTATTATTTATTTAAAATATTACATTTAAACTGGCCACTAAATCTTTTGCGTTTTTAGGCAGCTAAAATAAATCAGTTTATTATTTTTTTTGTTTAACTGGTTTTACTTTAAAATTTATTTAAGCACCTCTTCTAAGTTAAAATTTATTTTTTAAATATATATTTTTTTATTTTATTTTTTGTAATACTACTTAAAAACTGTTAACTTGATTAATTAAACAAAGTATTTATAAAAAGCAAATGTTGCACTAAGTAATAATTTGAAGCAAAAATCTTTAAAAAAAATGTCCAAAATGATTATCAAAATAAAATACAAAAGATTTTTGCTTTTTATTTATTATTTTGTTAACTTTACCTTTACACTTGATTAAAGATTTGTACAATTTTATTATTATTGATTATTATTATTTTTATTAATTTGTTTGTTCTTAAATAAAAGTTTTTATTTAACAAATCATTGTGTGTTTATTTTCTTTTAATTTATTAAAATTTTCAATTTTATATTATTTTATTCGTTTCTTGGGGAAACAGCTCTATTAAAAATAATATTATTTTAATTATGAATTTCTTTATCCATCTAGTCCCATTAGACTATGGGTGCCGAAAGGCTTACCCCAATATTCATAACAAATTTTTAAGTTTATTGAACAAATTTTGTATGTAAATTTCGTTCAATAAACCTTCAATAAATTTAAAAACTGCAAAAATATATTTGATGTGTTTGTTCTCCTGTGAAACGGCTTCTACTATCGAAGACACTGAGTAAGCCTGACAAACTATCCCCCATTTACATAAACGCTAAATAAAGTTATTGAAGATTTATTAGCAGATTTTATATGAGAAAACCTTCAATAACTTTATTAATCGTTTATGAATATGGGGGTATATATCTAAGAATGACTTTAGAAAGAACAGGTGTGAAATGCTGGACACACACAATACCAATGCCAATACAAGCATTATAACATTCTATTCGATAAAGACTGTGACAAGAAGATTTTTTTAAACAATTTAGTTGTGTTTATATCGGTTTTATTTAAGTAAACTACTACTTCTATTTTATATACATACATACATATATATATATATATTTTTTTTTTATAGATTAAACAAAAACTTTAATTATATATTGTATAATATTTTTTTCCAACAACTTTTACTTACATACGTGTATCAACTATTTACGTAAGACAAACTTAATGCAACTTTTGTGTTCCAAGCAATTCAAGTTTTCCATTATTTTTATAAAAAAAAAGGAAAAAAAATAAATTTAATTAAAACAATCAACTATTTAACAACTAAAACTTACAAGAATATTTTTCATATACATAATGAAAATCAAAGAAATTGCAGCAATTGTATACCATAATTAAATTCAATTTTTAATTTCAAACTACTAATTTATATTCATAATTTTTATAACGAACAAAGAAATAGTAGTACATATAAGCAAAATGTTTGAAAAGATTTTGTTAATTTAAATGATTTAAAAATGTTTAAGAATTTTATTTAAAATTTTTTAAATAAAGAGTTCATAAATAAACTGTTCTATTAGAGAAGAATTTGTCGATAAAAAAAATCTATGGTTATAGAAAATATACATATTATTATTATATAAATAATATGTATTTATTTGTAAATAATTTCCTATAAATTCTTTTACAATCAATTTTTTATATAAGTAAATCGTCGATAAACTCCTTTTTTACAAAAGATTTTAAAAATTAATTAATATTTTTTTTTATTAAAAAAAATGTTTGCTTTAATTTACTTTTAATAAAAACTTCATAAAATTTGTAAATATTTTTTAAATCACTCCTCATATTTTGTAAATTTCTTTCCCTCATTACCCTTTATTAAAAATAATATAGAAACAAATTTTCAAGTGAGATGAAGTTTTCCAACCTCAACTTTTCAGACTTTTTGCTTGAAAACGGTAAAAATTAACCATTAATATTTTTTAATTAAGTTTGATTCTTTTGAAATAAAACATAAAACAAATAAAAACAATTTTTTTTTTAAATTACATCAACCAAATCATAACAATTTACATTAGATCAATGCGACAAAAAAAAAACAAACAAACCTTTTTGATTTTGACAATTTATGTTTTTTTTTTTATTATTGTTATTTTTCTTTTCATTAAGCAATTGAGCATTATTTTTCCGTTCGTTTGTTTGATTTTGTTTAAAATTGACATATAATTTTAATTATTTTGTTAATGTGTGTGTTTGTTTATTTAAATTAAACGATTTAACAAAATGAATGATATTTTTATGTTTTACAAGAAAAAAAGAATAATAAAAAATACAAAATGAAATATATTTATATGTGAACAAACAACAACAACAACAACAAAATCGTAGGCAGGAATCGTGCGGTGGTAAACAGCAAAAAAAACTTAAACTTAAAAAAAAAACAATTAGTAAGGATACAATTACTGATAAAAATTAATTATAACACATAACAAATAAAAAATAATAATAAAAATTATGATATACATACATATATAAATAATAAACAAAAGAAGAAAGAAGAAGAAAACACAACAACAAAAACAAAGTAAATATACATTTAAGTAAGTTTAATTATAAATAACAATTATGTATTTAATTAAACAATGGCTATAAATTAAATAATTTTAACAAAAACAAAAGTATTGAATTGTATTTTATATTGTACATCAGACAAAACAACAACTAAACTTAAACAAAAAACTATTCTTTTTAAGTAATTTATAACACAAAATGAAGAAGAAACAAACAAACAGACATACATACATACATACATACATACTAATTATTAAATTTAAGTAAGAAAACAAATTAAAAAAATTATTGTAAACAAACACAGCTTTTCAAAATGTCATCAAGGAAATGGTGGTAAGTCTTATCAGTCAGTCAGTCATATATAAAATGGCTAAAATGTTAATTACACATTTTTATTAATTTTTCTTTAACATTTTTTTACATTACAGGGTGTTTATGATATACATACCTAAAAATCTTTTAACAGTCATTATTATGTATTATTAAGTAGCAATTTTTCCTGCTCCACTGTTCAGTAGTGTGGAGATGCTAACAAATGTTATTATTTTTTTTTATTACATAAACTACATGCTTTATTAAAAAAAAACTTTTTTTTTTAATAAAGTAAATTGTTGTCATTAAGGGTCGCCATTTATCTTCTTAAACATATCCTTTTGTTCAATTTAATTGAACAATAAATTAAGAAACAACTTATAACTCAAGTCTTTTTCCTTTTTTTTTTAATTAAAATTTTAAACAAATAATTTACTAAAAACATATTGGTAGACCTAAAATATTTCAGTTAAACTTTATTATTTTTAAGTGTTAAAAATGTTTGAATTTAATGCCCAAAATCACTGTCATAAGTTTACTAATGCCTATGGTTTAGCTAATGATATTTTATTCAGACCTCTTAGTTTACAATTAGTTAAGTCACCAAAAGCTGGTTGACTGTTGCCTAAAAATATGCTATAGCAATGTACCAATTTTGAAATTTGATAATTTTGTAAACTATTAGTTAACAACTAATGCTTTGAACAGGAATAATTCCAGGCTACCTTAAAAAATGCTATAGCAATGTACCAATATTGAAATATACATATTTAAATTTTTAGTTAAACAATGCACTGTGAATAGGAAGTATGTATATGTTAAACAACGGCTACCATTTTAGTTTGCAAATATCAAGTTAGCTAATGACTGTTTATCTTGCCCTAAATGTTTCTTAACGTTATAAAAATTTTCGTTATTTTATTTGGTATCGTTCTCAAATAATTTTTATAACTAAAAACAAAATAAATACCTTAAAAATCCGCTTTAAATTAAATAATAAAAATCATTTAAAAAATAAGAATCAATTAACGTTTTAAAAAGTTATTTTTAAACTAAATAACATAAACATTATTTTGCGTTCGACAACTAAGAATTTGTTTGATTTTAAATAATTCTCAATTTACAATTAAAACTTAAAAGTATTAAACAGTTAATAAATTTTGGATTTTAGCCTTTTTCGTAATAAATATATATTTTTTAATAAATTAGATGTTTATTTTTTCAAACCTGAAAACACATTTAAATTGAAAAATTACCAAAAATTTTTTAAACTTTTTCTTTTCAGAAAGAAATGGCGAAAAATTTGTACAAAAAGAGAATTATTAAAAAGAAATCAAAAAAAAAAAAAAAATTCTTAGAAATAAAAAAATTAATAGCAAAATCGTGTCTTTTAATTTCAACTAAATAAAGAATTTACCTGAATTTTTTTTTGTAAAAAGAAGTTATATTTTTTAAATAAAGAATTTTCCGGGAACTTTCTAAAAGTAAGGATTACACATACAAACATATGTATGTGAAAATATGTAAATAGATAATAATTTTTTTTTTTTTTGAAGAAAAAGATTTTTATAAAATAGTGTTTTAGCATATTTTTTATTTTTAATACTTAAAAAAAACCCTAAAAAAATCTGAAAATTAAATATTGTTCTCTTTTAGGGCTTTAACTAAAATAATGAATTGAAATCAATTTGTAAAAAAAGTTTTTGAAAGTTATTTCCAATACAGAAATATTATTAAAAAATTGTTTTTCCTGCTTTAAGAAAATGTCTTATAGTGAGGTTATGTGATCAACATACATATTTGTAAAAACATCCACACATTTGAAAAGCTGTGTTAAGCTAAACGTACATGCATATACATATGTACATACATACATACATATGTATGTTATTCAGTAAGGTATTTAAACAAACTCATTCAAATTAATTCAAAATTTACATCTATTTCGAAAACCCCTTTTCTTTTCTTCCTTAAATTGTTAGAAATTGAGTCCATTCAAATTGTTAAACCATTGTTAGCTCGGGTCATTTTGATAACACTAAAATTAAAGACATTTAAATTTACAAAAAAAGTAGAGAGTAAAAGTACTCTATTAAATGCTTCTTTACATATGTTATTCAATTAATAATAAAAAAAACTATTAATTTATCAAATTTTTTCCAAAGTTAAAGTCTAAACACAAATTAATTTTAATTTGGGTATGGAAAAATATATTTTGATATAAAATTAAGGTTTGGCTAAAGTTTTGATAAATAAACAGAACAACTTCAGTGAGTTTGCCTGAATATACTTGTTTGAACAAAATGTTTAGTAACAAATGAAGCAAAATTATTTTATGATGATAAAGAAGTTAAGAAAAAAATTATCAATTGCTAGTGATTTATAAATACATACATACATACATACATACATACATACATACATACATATATGTATACATATTAACTTATATAATAATATTATATATAAACAATTATTTAATAAAACAAACAAAACAAAAGAAAAAAGAAAAAAGAAAAGAAAAGAACAACAAAACAACAATTTAAATATTAACAAATTATATATTTACAAACATTTAAAATTAATAAGAAGAGACAAAAATAACAAAAACAAGAAATTAAAAAAAGGACTTCATTTATTTATTTTTTTTTTTATCAAACAAAAAAATTATAATTTTTAAAATTCATTGTATTGTATCAAACGAAAACCCCTTTGCATTTCCAACAGACATTAATTATTTATTTCATAGAAAACAATAAAACTAAATAACTGTAATAGAATTAATTAATTTAATATCTAACGAAAAAGTAATAACTACAACAACAAGCGAAATACATAGTTAAATTGTTTTAACTTATGTAACAATTACATATACAAAACATACATACATACATCCATACATAAATTACATAAAAAAAAAAAACATTTTACGTCGTCCCAGATAACAAAAATAAAATAAAAACAAAACTTTTGAATAAAAAAAATCAATAATCAAAATTTGAAATGTGTTTGCTTTATTAACATTTTAAGTTTTTTTATTTTTAATTTATGATAAACTAGTATCTTTCCGCGACTTCGTCTGCGTGGTTACGGAAATAAAATGTATGTTAAGTTTAAATCCAGGTTGTTAGACATTTTCGTGTCAAATGATTCACGCTAAAACGCTTTTACCATACCGACATTATGGGTGCTGCTATATGAACAATATGTACTGATCACGTTCAAGTATCGTAATATTTATTGAACGTGTAGTATTATAGCACACAGTATTGATGGATCGTGTTCCATATCGCAGAAAAACCTAATTTTTTGAATTTTGTAATCCAAATTAAAGATCACGCGATAAATATTAATCCAATAAAATGTATTATAATCCAAATATCATAATATATATTGTACGTATTTACCTAGATACAAATTAAGGTATACCCTTTGCTAATGTGTAAAAAACTAAAATATTTAATTTAAAAAAAAAATTGTTAAATAATTACCTGTTTAACACCTTTATTTCTGTTAACTAACATTTAATGTTAATTAACATTTAATTGCAAAGAGGGTGTACAAAACTTATATAGAAGCTCTTAATACCATCATCATTCTTAGCGTTATAGCCCAGTTTGGCCCAAAGCTTCTTTCACAATTAATCTCCAAGCCTTACGATCTTCTGTTAGTGTTCCACAGTCGCTGACATTTCCATATTTTTCTAGGTCTACCCCGCGCTCTGTTGCCGTGCACCTCCTGCATTAGTAATTTTCTATTTAGTGCTTCAGTCGGCATGCGAATGACATGTCCAAACCATCGAATACGTTGAGCTTTAACATATCGTACTATAGTCTGGTGAATAATACCTTTACGTTCTCGCGGGATGATATCAGCGGAAAGTTTTTAAACTTCTGTCAAACATCTAAGTAAATAAATACAGATTTTTTTAAATATGATATATTACACTGCATTACGTACAGTTGCATTGTTTGGAAACTTTGCATATGTACATAAATGAAATACCGTAGCAGAACTGCATACAAACTTTGTATTGATATATTTTGGAAGTCAGTCAAACTTTCCCATTGTGAATGCGCTCTAACCCATTGAACGAAATTTTCATACAAAATTAGTTTGTATAAACCTTTGACAAATTAAACAAGAGCCCTATATTTGGCTGTGCCAAATCTTCACCATTGTGACCCATTTGGGCCAATTTCCAATTTTGTTCAAATATATCTTTAGTTTATCTCAAAGCTGCAAAACAATAATTTTTTGTGTGAAAAAAAGGCAGCCGTCTTTTTTTGCTTATATCTCAGCCGGTTATTGATAGATATTGCCAGTTTTCAAAAGTTTGGTACCTTATGCAAGTTTAGGTGACCTATGGGAGCTACGACAACTTGATTTCGACCAACACACGAACAGACGGATATGGCTAAATCGGCTTCCCTATCTATAAGAATTCATATACTTTATGGAGTTGCAAATGAATATTGTAGAAGTTACAAACGGAATGACAAACCTATATTTACCCTTGCCGCATGTGTGAAGGGTATAATAAATAACACTAGTTGACAGTACATCTGTTGCTGGAAAAATGTAGCTGTTACTGACTAAATTTTTTAACCTTGATGTTGTTATTTTTAATGTTTATTTTTTTTTTTTATTCACCATGAATTTTGACCAATTTACAAAAATGATGGAAATTTCATTAAAATTTGTTACAAAACTATTGACGATAAACTTTCTTCAAAATAAAACACTTTTTTGCTTTTTTTATTATGTTTATATATATTTAAATTATACAAGTATGAATATAATATATGTATGTATATTATGTAATAGGTATGTTTGTATGTATATACACTATATAAATTAAATACAACATGGTATTTTCTCTTTTT
Organism: Paykullia maculata; assembly: GCA_003055125.1. Taxonomy (NCBI): domain Eukaryota; kingdom Metazoa; phylum Arthropoda; class Insecta; order Diptera; family Rhinophoridae; genus Paykullia; species Paykullia maculata. The sequence goes on along the minus strand of NDXZ01077008.1, from coordinate 4,199 downwards.
GTTTTTCATGCTTTGCTTTATCAACATGTTAAAGCTAAAAGATCATTTATATCAAAGATTATCCTTTAAGTTAGTTTTTATTGATGAAGTAATGAGCAATTTTTAAAATACTTTTTTTTAATTTGATTTATACATTTATTTGCTTTATGGAACAACGATGTTTTAACTAAAAATAATAGGCGTTAGAAAGGTACAAAAAAGTAGTGTTTAAAGCATATAAATAAATTTACACAGGTGTATTAGCAACATGCAAAAAGTGTGTGTGTGAAGGTGTGTGGAATAAAATTTCTAATAAAATTTGGTTTAATTAATTAAATAAACGAATTCAATTTCGTTCTTTATTTTGTATTTTCATTTTTTGCTTTATTTTATAAACGTTTGTAAAATAAAGACGGACAGTCTTGTTTTATTTACATAATTTAATTTTTCTTATAAGAGTTAAGTTTTTTATTTTTTTATTTATAAATAATTTATAATTTATTTTAAATGTTTCTTTGTCTTTTTGTTCTCAATTCAAATGTTGTAGAGTTTAATGCATTCTTAAATTTGTTTTCATGTAAATCTAATGTCTGTTCCTTTAACAATTTTATTTGGTTTTTTTTTTAAATTTATTGATTAGTTTTTGGCCAACAGTGGGAGTCTAGAAAGGGGGAGCAAGGTGTGTCGATACTATTATAACAAATTGATAAATTTATTATTTTATAAATTGTCCATTTTTGTTTTGAACGCGAATAAACTTGTATGGATTAGATAAGAAGAATTTTGAATTAAACAAAACGTTTTTTTTAACATACATACATACATACATACGTATGCATTGGTAGTAAACACTTAGCAAACCCCTAATAATAAACCTTATGTTAATGTTAATTTACAATATTAAAAAAAATATAATAATAAAATTATAAAAAAAAAAAAAAAAATATATAAATTGTTCCAAAAATATTAATATTACGGCTGAATCAGCCGTATTTATAACAACAATTTAGCATAAGTGTTATTTTTTATGTATTTTTGATCCATTCTGCTAAACTCATGTTAACTTAAAATCAAACTCTTATTATTAGCAGCTTGAAATTTATTATAAATAAACTATTTGCCAACTCACTGCTTAGCCTAATCGGTTTGCTAGTGAGCAGACAATTGTGTGCGATGTATACGTAGTTTATAATTTTTCGTTATAGATACGGCCTATTATGTTTAAACTTTTGTTTAACTCTTACTAATTTTTTCAGTTTATTAATAAAAAATATTTTGCAAAACAATGTTCAACAATTGTGTTTGTTTGTGAGTGTGACTCTGTATTTTAATTCATATTATTGTAACGTAAATTACTATCAATACCAACACCAGGACTACCAGGTTCCGGACCTAAATCAGAATTTGATCGTAAAAACTCCCGCCTCGAGGGTAGACTCTCACGTATACTTTCTACTAAACGTTGATAGAATGTCTTATACTCCATATCTACAGATTGAGTTTCGCCAAAATTAAAATCTGCCACCTCAACATTAAAACTAAAAAGTAAGAAAAATAATAAAAAATAAATAAGTTTAAAATTGCAGAAATAAACAATAGAAAAAGAAACTTACCGATTGCGCCCTTGTATATAATAAGAGACACCAAATACAACTAAAATTATAGCAACTAAAGTAAAGACAACAGGAACCACAACAACCGATAGCTGAGATTGCCTTTTAGCTGAAAATGTAAAGAAAAAATAGTACAAAACATTCAGCAAAAGCTTAATTTTAAAAAATAATTTAAAAAAACCAAGTTTTTTTTTTACTTTTGTAAAAGCAAACAATTCTGGTCTTATTTTTTTTTTTTTGAAATTAAAACGAAATCTATTGCAAGTTCTACAATTTAAAAATTTTGCCTTGAATTTTTTCAGTGTACAAAGTCTTTATTAAATGTCATCGACAGGTCTTTTACCTTATTAATACGCAATACAAAATTGGCTGATTAAATTGGCTTAGAATATATCCGATGGAACGAACATTGTGTGGCGATTAACCGAAGGTGTTTATAGTCTGAGTCACCATTGGTGGCATGGGTTTTATGCGAAGCTTATTGAGCCAACGATTTTAATTTCATTGATATGGTTAAAATCGGTCTATGATTTAACTTAGAATTAATAAAAATGATCTTCTGAAATAAGATTTTAACGTTTAATTCGTTATTCTGTTTATAATTGTTTTTAGTATAAACACAAAAAACACTTATTATTTGTAGATAGCCAAGCTTTCCATCACTGCCCCTAGCACTTATATAAAAGTGTACTCAAAAATAACTTTACGTTGATAAACCTTTTTTAAATATTATTTTACTATAAAGATAAAACCCAATATAGATAAGTTTTACTTTCAGAAATCTCCTTTGCCCTCATAAACCTGTCCAAAATATTAAAATCCAAATAAAATTGGCCACAAATAAGGTTTGCGCAAACACAGATCTTTATAGAAAAGTTTGTGCTGATTCACAAGAATCATATCAAAACTTTTGCTGACTTATGTATGTACATATGTATAATGTAAGAATAAAATTTAATATTAAGCACAAATAAGTTTATATTCTAGATGCTATAATGACCAACTATAACTTTGTAAATATTTTTCAGCATCAGCACAAGTTTTCCCAATTGTTTACAAAACATTTATTGACTCTATGATATTTTAAAAAGGGGCATTACATATAAAAAATAAAATTAAACTAAAATTGATATTGAAACCAAAAATCGAAAAAGTACACAGATATTTTATTTTTACTTACCCTCATAAATATTAATTGTAACTTGATTAACCGTCTCAGAGACATCATTGCGTATAAAGAACAATACTGTTTTGCTTTCGGCAAAATAACGGGAATAATTAAATTCACATCCATCAACATCGTAATAATATGGACACGTCTCATTGCCAGTTGCATTATACGGAGCTAAGAATATACAAAAACAAAACATAAATTGCAACATAATTTTAAAATCTAAAAAAGTATTTTTGAACTAACCATTGAATACATAAGGACAATATTGTATTTTAGCTGAACCTTTACATTTAATGTTCAAACTGAGAATGTCACCATGTTGCAACCAGTTCTTGCCCGTAGCAGTAAAATTACTTATGGGAGCTAAACAAATTAAAGCATGTAAATCAATTATTGTCCATTATTTTGGAAGTTTCGCATTGCACTTACATTTCGAAACAATCAATCTTTTGTAATAACCGTACACTTTCATGGGATCTCGTGCTATAACCGATTTATTAACACAATTGAATGGTGGATGATTATAAAAGAGTGTAGCAGAGGATGGCAGTAGATTGTAGTGTTTTACTGTCGAGCTTAGTCTGGGATTGATTAGTATAGATGAAATGTTTGACGAATTATTGTTTTTATTTTGTTCTTGCAAAGCAGCTGTAAGATTGAGTCCCAGCAGCGCTGCATTTGCATGGGCCATTTTGACAATTTCTTTATCGGCTGCCAAAGTGTCACGTTTACTTTTTATTGCCGGCTTAGGGGTAGTAGTTGTGCCTTTTGATGTCGTTGTAGTTGTTGTGGGTGTAGTCGTTTTTGGTGTTGTTGTGGTAGTGGATGTTGTTGTTGTGGTTGTGGTAGTAGTTGTTGTAGTGGTGGTGGTTGTTACCGGATCCGGTAACTTTTCAAAAGACACCACTACTAAAGCTTCAATTTCATAAATTTGCTCTGGTTCCGTATATAAGGCCTGATAACTGAAGCCATCTGTCATTCCCAAATATGTACAATTTTGAAACCAATATGTTTGTACATATGTAGCATTCTCCGTTATATAATTTTCCTCTTCTTCCGGCAAACCGATATTGTGGTCAACGATTGCCTTTGTGGAAACATATTGTTTTTTACGGATATTTCCATCTTGTATGAGCTGCATTTTACCGGCCAGCGTATCGGTTAAGTCAATTTCGAAGGCATTTGTGGCAATTTTTATCCACAATAAATATTTCTTTTGAACTGTTATGTAAATTTTATATTGACCGTATTTGGTTATGTTTTTGGGATAATCTATGGACCAAGTACTAATAGGGTCGGTTATTAAAAATTCCTGTAATAAAAAAAAACAAAAGAACTTAATTACAATGAATACACATACACATACATATCGTTAGCTAAAATGCAAAAAGGCGTAACCATGGTATAACTAGACAAGGTAAACTCATTGCTAC
>NDXZ01076982.1:0-13584 GCA_003055125.1 Paykullia maculata | reverse complement strand
TGTTACCCCGGGCTACGCCGGGTACAATAAGCTAGTTTTACTATAAAAATGACAAACTTCCATTTCGTCCCCCTATGTAATTTCCTATCTTAATCTGGATTGATAGTCCCAAATTTTAAATTTCTAAAACAATTTAACCTAAACGATTAAATTTAAAAAAGTTACAGTTTGCCACTATAAATGTTTTTTTTAACTCAACCTGAATTAATATCCCTTACTCCACAACCTGGATATATAAATGCAAAAAAGGATCATACAAATTTTAAAGTAACTTTTCTCCCTCTTATATGGTTTTATATCTCATTCTGGGTCAACAGCTCCGTAAAGTAAAAGAATTTTAAAAAATACCATAAATTGATTAAATTTTTTCCATATTATATGATTTTCTATTCTAGTTCAATCAGAATCGATAGGCTCTTATCTCGGATTTCCAGACTCATAAACTCAAAAAGTGTACAAAAGAACCCTTAATAATATTTAAAATGATTTTATTTCTCATTCAGGCCCTATTCGTTTATTTTTAGACTCATAAACTCATAACAATAAAAATGTATCATAAAAGCTAATTAAGAGTGACAGTCCCTTATTTTACGTTTCTAGACTTATTAAAAAGTACCCTAAAAGTTAAAAAAGTACTTTTTTCTCCACGTTTACCCGATTTTTTTCCTTTCTCTTACCTTTTATAATTGTTATTCAAATTTTATAAAATCATACTATTTTTAATGTCTAAAGAAATCCGAAACTAACTATTAAACGCATTTACCCGATTTATTCCCATTTTTTGAACTTTTTTAGTCCCCATTCTAGTGTCAAATTTTTTCGTAAAAAAGTTTCTCAAATAGCATTAGAAGCCTTAATACGTCTTTTTATAAATTCTATCAAAATTAAAATTTTTTTTTTAAAAAGTACCAGAAGCAAAGTATGATTTTTATACCTATAAGTTTGAATTTTCAAAAAGTATCAAAAACGAATTCATATTTTTTTAGATATGTGATTAATCCAGTTTAAATTAAATATCTGTGTTTTTTTTAGTTTAGTAATTACAAGTGGGCCCAAAAAAAGTATTAAAATATAATTTTTACCCCCTTGGCCACCGATTTCCAAAAAAATACCAGATATTTATCCGCATCTTTTTTTAGTAGCATATAATACTTTTAATATACTTTTGTTTGCATCTTCTTTAGTTTAGCAGATATAAGGTTACCGATTTTTCCCTTTTTTACCCCCTAAATATTTGAATTTCCAAAAATCTTTTTACTGGATCTCTACAACGTGAGAGCAGCTCACAGTCCAAATTTCAAGTCTATAGCTCCATCCGTTCGGGCTGTGCAATGATGAATTAGTCAGTCAGTCAGTCAATAATGTTACTCTTTTATATACATGTATATATACATAGATAATAATAAGTTTTTTTCCGAAAGTAATTTTTCATGACGTTTTTTAAATCTATAGGTTTTTTTTGCAAGCATTTTGGTGAAAGGTACTGAAAAGTAGTATTAAATCCCATTTTAGTTTTTGCAAAGTTTTTTATAATACATTTTTGATAACGAGTTTTGCAAGTTCATTCAATCAATTAATTGTATATTTCACTGACTGAAAAGCAAGTAGTTATTAAATATTTTAAAAGCAATGACTTCCGTTATTTCTCATTTGTAATCTAGAGGGCTGCTAACACCATAAAAAGATTTTGTTACCTAATGACATTAAAGTAGTGACTTCACAAATTCCCTATTTTAAAGCGGTCATAGTAAGTCATACATGGTGTTAAAACATTGGGTTAGAATTCCAATTTTATAAGCATTTTTTAACTCATTAAAAAGTGATAAAAGTGTTTGCTAGACTACACCTAAAATTATAAATTTTTTTTACAGAAGATCCCTACTGGATTTTAGAAACAAGGTTTATTGGGAAGCTATGGTTTTATATAATACACTACATATGTACGTATGTTTGTGTCTATTTTCTACAAAAAAACATTTCTAACAAGTTTTAAGCTTTATTAATTTTGTATTTGTAACTTCTTCAAAGTACAAAAACTAATTTGTTAAGTATTTAATGGCGTTTTTATTTTTTGTCATATGCTTGCGTTAAAAAATTAAAATTTAATATAAAAATAAAATAAATTGTTTTGCAACGCTAATGTACTTCTCAGTAACGTTATCATTAATCTAACCCATATCATTTAGACATTGAAAATGCTTTAAGAAAAACGAAAACAAATTCCAAAAAATAAAAAAGTGAACAAGTCTTTAGAGTGGTAACTTTAAATTAAACTCTTCAATCTTGAAAACATTGCATTGACAACGAATAGGAAAAGAACGAAAAAAGTTGTCTCTTAGTTTTTGAAAGCTGCTTGTTTGGTTGCTTTGTACAAGGCACTAAAGTTACTGTCAGCTGTCAACACAAGCTCTAAGTAGAACCTCTGAAACAAAAGAACGAAAAAAAAAAACAAAAAAGATACTGACTGAACTGAAGCCAAAATAACATTAACAACAATAAAGAAATTTTCACTTGAAAAAATTTTGTGTGAATTTTTTTTCTTAAAAATTATTATAATATTTTCTTAATATTTTTAAAGGAATAATATTAAAAAATATATTTTTTATAAATTTTAAAGTTTTATATAAATTTTTTTAACTTTCCTAAGTTGTGGTGTTTTTTTTTCCTAATATCTTATTAATATTTTTTCTCGAGCGTAAGGTAGCACTGACTTTATATTTACATCAAACATTTTAAAATCAAATGTACATTAGTGCGGTAGTTAAATTTATTCAATGTACAATTTTTCAAAATTACAAATCCATTTCACGCACACACACACACACATCACCAAATAAGAAATACTCACAAAAAAAAAAAGGAAAAACAATCCAGCACAAAAACAATATATTAATTTTTGAGAGAAAAAAAAATAAAACGCAAGAGCGGATCTCCTTGTCAGTTAGATAATACGAAATGTGACAAAGAGTCTTGGAAAAACATCAACTCAAAAATGCAACAAACAAAGAAACAAACTTTGGCATTAGCTACTCGCACACACACATACACACAAATACAAAAGTTAAACAACTCTGTATTGTCATTGTTTATTTATAAATAAAACAAAATACATGACTTTTACCTTGAATTTCAATTTGAGTTTGAATTTGAATACAGTTAAGCAACAACAATTACAAAGGTTTTTGAAAGGAACATTGCGACAGTGATATCAACAACAATAATGGGAAAAAAGAGCAGTGAAATCTTAAGAGAGTTTAAAGCGATAAAGGAATGCGGTACTTTCGATCCAGTTGAAGAAGTTGTAATACATTTTGCATCTTAGCATCTTAGCATTTTTTAAGGATTATAATTTTCGTTTTTTTCTGTCTAAACTTTTTACCTATAATTTGGAACATAGCTGTAATATATAAATATAAACTATATTGAAATTGATCGATTTAACCATCAAAGAGGTGTACTTTTTTACTTATAGGTAAAGGTGGTAAACCTAATTAAGAAAAAAAGCATTTCCTTATTAAAATTCTTCGTAGTTTAAATACTTGTAATTTCCAAGAAAATTTTGTACAAACATAAGGCAGCGGAGTGTTGACAGAATATTAAATTTAACAAACTTATCGTAATTTTTCATTTTCAACGTATTTAAATGAAACATTGTTAAATAGATACATATGCCTTTCTTATGCATACTACTACAGCTTTTAACCCCAACAAAACTGTTACCTTTCTCAACTCGGCTACACAAACATCATTTTAAATTAAATAATTACTTTTTGAAAATAATTTTAATTTTTAGGGCAAAATGAAATAATAACTTGTTATGTAACTTCCTTATGTTGCATATTCTGCCACAAACTTATAATGCCCTTCGCCACAATGTTAACTTTCAAAAGAGCATGTTTTACTTGTAGTTAAAACGAAAAACTAAAAGAATCGAAGTATAGAGATGTTGACTTTACAAGTTTACAAAAAGGTGAAGTTCTCTTTTCTCTTAAATTTTTTCAAAAGAACAGTTTTGAAAAAGAAAAAAAACGTCAGCTAGAAAGTACATGTTAATGTTTAACACCTTTTGTAACTTTAACTACTGTTTTTTGTTATTTTTTTTCTCTGTTCTTTTTTCAAATCAAAAAAGAGCCTTTCTTTACTAAGTTTCGGTTTTAAATTTCTTTAGATCAGTGATTCCAAATGTAAGGCTTTTTCGATAAAAAATCTCAATACTTTGATAACTCCAAGCCATAGGTCTTTATTCAAAAAAAAAAACAAAAAAATTATTTTAATCCTTATTTTTCTTTGTTAAGTTAGGAAATAATTTTTTACAGTTTTTTTTGGGTTTTAAACAACATTTCTCAAAAATGTTTTCAACCCAACTAGTTTTAAATGAAGGCTAAGCTGGAATCTATTTATAATCTTGGAATTAAGTTGAAGGGAATAAGAGCTGAAGTTAAGCTTAATTAGAACTTAACTATAAAAAGTTTCTGAATGAAGTGCTTGGTTTAAAACTAATTAGGGGAACTCTGACTAAGTGGCATTATTGCTGTTAGCATTTTTTGTTATTACTCTGAAAAGAAGGGCTTCTAACTAATTAAAAAATAAAAATACACAAACACACACTTGCATTCATACGAAGAGTGACAGAAGGAGTAAAAATGAGAAAATACCGTTTGAATACCACTTTGTGTCTAACATTTTTAAAAGGCTGTTAGTGTGTGTCTGTATGTTTAAATAAGTACAGGTGTAAGTGTGCTTTTTTAGGTAGGAGTATCTATATCTTTTTAAACTCTTTCTTTTTCTTCTGAACGACGTTCCTTTAAGTTTACTTATTAAGTATTTTCCATGTTCATTTCTTTACCTTATTCTAGTGCTTGTTTTCATGACATTTTTTTACATAATTTTTTATTACAGTTTTGTTTACTTTTATTTCTTTGTTGTAACTTGCTCTCTGACAATTATACCTAATACATACTTCCATGCATTTTAGTGTAACTGTCTATGTTAAAGTACTTCTTATTTTATAATTATGTTTTCTTTTACTTTATTTCTTGTGTTTGTTTTTCGTATTTTTCATATCGCCTACAGCTGTCATCTAATGTTAACCAGTTTCTTTTGCTGGTTGTCCTTGTTGTTTTAAAACTTTCAAGAGTTTTTCCTTAACAAGTTCTGGTGTTTATATAGAAAAAAACTCTTATAGCAGTTTATATCCTTTTATATCTTTTGTTTTTAAAAAATGGAAGAAGTAAGAGGTAGCAGAAACAAGATTTTGAAAAAATGATTAAAAAATTGTGGTTAATTTTTATTGTTTTTCTAATAGAGCATACAATTTCTTATTATCTGTTAACTCGTAATAATTTTCCTTTGCTGCTAGCTGGAAAATTACAATTCCTTAATTAATGAAAATATTAAAAATTAGACAATATTTTTGCAATTTTAAAGTTTAGTTTTAGCTTTGTTTAAAATCGTTAGTAGTTTAGCTTTAGTCTTATTTAATCTTGGAGCTCAGTTTAAGTTCAGTTTTAGTGTTTTTTGGGCAAAGAATACTTAGAGAAAGGAAAGCAAGGAGTTAAATGAAAAACCTATCTTAAACTTCGAGAATGAACAGGCACGTAATCTGGCAATTAGAGCTAAAAAATTTCAGGCAGTAGACCTGGAGAACTCGGAAGCCTTCGTAGGAACGAAGGCGGAGTTAAAGAATCGGGCAGAAACAACCCATAAGGAACAATGGAGCAATGAAACAGTTGGAAGAATCAGTAGAGTCCTATGGGGTGACCCTGAGGAAGATAGGACAAGGAAAATCCTAAATTTAAGAAAACCGGAATTAAGTAGGTTGATGGGTCTTTTTATAGGATACTCCAACTTACGAGCACACTTCCACCAAATGGAAGTAGTGAAGAATAGCGATTGCAGGGCATGCTGGGAGGGCATCGAAACGATGGAACACTTTATATACCACTGCCCTGCCTTTGCATTTGCAAGGGCCCAGTGTTTTTGGTAGACACTATACTGGATGTGGCTCACCTAGGAGGTTTAAGATGGGAAGCGCTGAAGAAATTCGTTCAAATAACCGAATTCCTGTGAGCAGTGCGATTTTATTGATCTTTTTTTGCTCCTCTAATCTTCCTTTTTCCCCTTTTTCTCACCCAAAAAAGCACACAACAAGCCGACCGCAGGCTTAGGTGTATGTCCTAAAGGACATAATATCCTTTGAGGCTCCTTTTATCGACCTACCTACCTACCTATATGAACTTTCACAATTGGTATAGTGAAAAAATAGGTGCAAATTTTGAGGAATTTTTCCCTACGCTAAAAGCATTTAGTTTAAAAAGGGTGCACTATGATAGATATCATGAATTGTAGTTCAATTTAAAATCTAAATTGATTAAGATTCAGTTGTAGTTTACCTCACGATTAATTTTAAATTTGCTGTTCAGTTCAAGTTGAATTATAGTTTAGTTTTGGTTCAGTTCTCTTTCAGTTTTAAATCAGATCTAATACTAGAGAATTCATTTAAACTTTTCCCTACCTTAATTTGGTTAAATTTACCATTTTAAACTTTTTCGTACTTAGCAAAATTTTTGACCACGTGATTATTCCTTTGATTTTGGTCCAATAAAAACTCCTTTGATGTTATCTACAGAGATATCATCACTTCTTATTGGCCATACTAATGGTATAAATAAATTATAAATTCTATTAACCACAAGCCATTAAATCATTTTTTTAATTTTAATTTTCGTTTTGCTTTTATGTCTGGTAATAATTAAATTTTTTTTGTGGTCAACCTTTAAACTACACATACATTCATATGCACAAATAACCTATTAAAGGGTGTAGTCACAAAGTAAGTTAAAAAGTTCATTCATAAAGTGTTTGTGATAATATTTTATTTTTAATAAAAATTTTCGAACAGAAATCCCATATCTTTAGAGCTTTTTAACGCAATTGTAAATAATTAAGTTCTATAAAAATGTTCCTTTTTAGTAAAAATTAAAAAAACATTATTGTTGCGGATATAAAATAAAATTTGGCATGCAATATGTAGTTGCTGAAAGGTATTACAGAATCGGTGCAGTTGAATACATAATTTTTTCTAGTTTTTTTGTAATATCGTTTAGCCTTTATTAATATAATCTGGTCACGTTTATTTACTAACATATGAATCCACATATTGACTTGTACGAAGCTTTAAGTTTTCTATGAGAATGAGGAAAATACATTTCTATGATGTCCTCTAACTCCTCTAAATTACCAACTTTTTTTAAAGAGAAAACTGTCTTAGCAAATGCCTGTTTGTAAATTATTTTCATAATTTTATGGAAACTTATTGTTTGTTTTGTGGCCCCATTTTTCTTCTCCACTGTATTTGTCTATAGGTATGTAAAACGCATTATCGCTACTAAATTATTTTCATTGTTATGGTAATAGTGTTACTTCTGGTTCTTTAGTACAAACACATGAAACCCATATGTAACTTTTATACTTACGCACACACAAAGAATACAGCCTTAAAGAGTCAGATCCAGTGTTTCAACAATATTTACCCATACATTTTACGACTAAAACAAGATGACTGTCTATTGTTGTGTTGTTTTATTATCTGACTGGATGAATGTTAACTTGATTTTGTTGGGTTTTATGTGATTTTCAGCATCTTGGACGGTTATTTCATGAATGCACTTTGCCTAATGTAATTTCGCATAAAATTTGTAGTTTCATATGAAATATAAAAATGTAAAGTATACATAGAGATTTTCATTAAGACATGGTAAATCGAAATTTTGAAACACATAATCAGATATTATTTGCTCATTACATGGCTTGTAAACATTTTTTTAGGAGTTCGTTTAGAGAAAGAGTTTTAACAAAACAAGAAGATTAAAAAGAAATATTGTAAAAGTAGATAAATCCTGCAATAAATTTTTTCGTTGGTACAAATAAACATTTTGTTGATATTACGAAACTTTTGCTTAATAATCTACAAACACCAACAAGCAGGAAATAGAAAACTAAAAACGTAAAAAAAACAGTGATGTCAACCAACATATGAATAATTTATTTTATTTAATAGAAAACACATGTGTTGTAATCTTTCTTTTAAAATACTATTTTGTAAGAATTTTTTTTAATAAAATTTGATTAAGTGTATAGATCTCTTTTTTATTAAACTATTTCCGTTAAAACTGTTGTCTTTTATTTAATAAATATTTTTTGTTAATACAATAAATAATTATGTTGACGCAACCTTTAACAGTTAAGTAATAAGATTCATTGTCGTTTTCAGTAAATCCTTTTTAGTTAAAATGTGTTAGAGACTTAATTATGTGCAGCATTTGAAATACCCTTTTTTAAACTATATGTTTTAATTTTTCGATGAATATAGGGCCAATTATATGTAAGTTTGCATACGAATAAATTTTCGATATTTTATACCCACTAAACGTTTATTTTGCTCCTTTACTATTTTAATTTATATGTTCACTTTACTTTTTCCCCGCTTTTGAAAGCGTGATTAGTTTGTATTTTAGTGTCAGTTTAACGAGCATGTAACATTCTCTTTTATAATAAAGTCGAAAAAATAACTATGAAATAAAATGAAGCTCAGTGTTTTTGTTGTAATTAGCCAAGTAGTCACATGCTTAAAAGTATTTTTTTTATTATGAACCGTAGTTATTAAAAATACCAATAACATTTTTTGATGGGAAAGAAAGTGAAAGTCATGAAACAATTAGGTAATAAGCTTATTCATTGGTAACGTTTAAAAGGAAAAAAAATCAGTTTTGCAATATATTTTATATATATAAATTTTCTCAAATTTTTAAGCTATTAAGATTTTCCAATAAAAAAAATAATGTGTCACAAAAATAATGCTTAAAAAACAATGAAATAATTTGGCCACCTTTTTGCAATTGTAGTTTAAGGGCACCTTGCTTGTTCTCCTTTAAAATTTTACTTCAGATATACATACATAAATATACAAATTAATTCCCTGAAAAATATTAATATTTGGCAATGTTTTGGTCTGATCAAGATTTCAGCCAAAAATTGGAGAGCAGCAACTAATTTTTATTTAAGTTATAAATTAGGCTCAGCCGCTTAAATAAGAGAAATATTGTCATTTTTTAAACTATTTTGAAATTCTCCGTTAAAGAGTGGATTTATATAAAAAAAGGGGAAAAAATCTCCTAAAACAATAAAAAGTTCTAAAAAAAAGAACGATTTGCTTGAGTACACTCTACATGTGTCCATTTTGTAATGCTTTTTATAATTTTTTAAAGTTATTTTTGTACTATCATAAAACAAAAAGAAAAAAAGAAAATTAATATGATAAAGCCAACATTTATAGTAGTAAATATGAGCCGTTTATTTTGAAAGTGGCATAAGTCACTTTTTTTTTGAGTGCAAATTTTTTAAAAATGAGAAGATACCGTTCAATTGTATTTAGTGTTGCCATTAACTCGATTTTTTTGAAAAAGTGACTTATGCCACTTTCAAAATAAACGGCTCATATTATGAGACACTTACTCGTTAACAAAAAAAAAACATAAGAATAAAAAGAAATGTTATTATAAATGGTGTTGCTCTAACTAGAGACTTGTAACGGCAAATATGAGCGTGTGCGTAAGAGAGTCTCAGTAATTTTGAAATTTCAACGTAAAAACCTTGTTGCAGTGTTGTTAAATAGTGACGTTGTTGCTGTATTTTTTTTTCATTATAGTTGGTAAATGTTGGTGTAAAAGTAGTAAAGAAACCTTTTAAAAAATCTAAGTGCATTTTAAGTGGCTGCGAAAATTGTTGCCATACTTCATGCCATCTAGTAATATTGCTGCTTTACTTATTTATTGTTGTTATTGTTTTTGTTGTTAATTTCTTGTTTTGCTTGTATAAAACTCTTGTTCTACATCTTACATGGTTGTTGCTATTTTTATATGTTTACAAAAAGAAACAAATATTAATACAAATGGAGTTATCGACGAAGACAGTTAAAACAATTTCTTAAAATTAAATTAAGTCCCTGTAGAAGAAATGATTTACAAAACATATTAAGATGTATGATAAATACGTGAAAGAATTAACATTTATTAATAATTGAGTCGTTGTAACCAGTTACATATAGTTGCAGCTCCTAAGATGATACTTTTAAGTTGGCCCTCATATCAAGCAGTTGTTGCTCTTCCCTAAACAAAAAGTCAACTTTTAATCTAACGTCGCATGGCACACCGCAAAAAAGTCTTTGAAAATATGTCAACGTCGTCATCATTAACATTGATTGTGTCATGTAATACATCAACATGTTTAGTACGTATGTATGTAAATATAAAATGTTTATGTTTTTTATTTACGTTTTTTAGTTTTTTTTTTTTTTTCTATAAAAAATATGCAAATAGACGTTAAGTTTTTTTATTCTTTTTTAATTTTTAAATGTAAATTTATAAAACAGAAATGTTATTTTGCAAAACATATAGAAAAATATTTGAATTAATATTAATTACACATGTTACTCATACGCTCCCTATGGGGCGGGCACTTGAGACAAAAAGCTTTCAATAGAAATACTTTTTACATTGTATTTGTATTGCATGCGACTTTGTTTAAACAGTGTTCACAATTGAGTGTTGCAATAATGAAAGGAATTACGTTAAAGTGATTTGGTAATAATATTAAAACTTAAGTTTTTGATATGGATATATCGCTGATTTTGCGAGAAAAAATGCCTAAAAATCATTTAAGAAATTTTCCGTAATATTTTTATTTATTTTTTCCAAAAATTTTATTTATTATAATTAATTTATATATAACCAAAATTATAACAAAACTAGTAAGCAGTTTTCAAAATAATTTTTATTGACTTCCAGTTGTATACCGATGAATGAGAATTATTTGGTACAGGGAGGTGATGCGAAGAATCATATAATTCTTGAAATTTATAGCTTGGACTTGAACTTTTTGCATTTACACTCCGGACCTTTATTGATCATTTTGCATTTTCAATAATAAAGAGTACTACAGAAATTTGATTACAGGGTTTAAGACTACACCGAAGCGTATTAAAGCAATACTATAGTATTGGATATTGGATTTGTACCAGTTTGGAAGCAAACAAAAAATGGTTTAAAGCCTTTAAGATACTATATTTCAACTGAAGAGTATGATTGGGAGGACCACAAATACACCTAAAGTTAGTTTAGCCTACAAAGCAGCCCTACATAGTTTTTATTAAAATGTTTTCAGAAAAACTTCATTCTATGCTTAACAGGAGGATGCAGGATCTTCGAATACCAGTGGACGTAGATCCATCCAGAAACCGCCTTAAAAGCAGAGATTAACCTGAGAATAAAGTTTTTCTGTTTGTTAGCCCAATGATTTACGAATATGTTGTTTATAAGCATTAAAGCATAAAAGAGCTTTTGAAAAGCATAGGTTTTCCATATTAAACAATATGAAAAATGAAAATGCTGGCCTTATTTAAAGAATACGTTTTGAAGTTATAAAACAAAACTTTAAATCATAACAATGAAAAAAAAAATGTTACTTTGCCTAACCAAATTTTAACATGTTATACAATACAAACTAATTTTTCAGTGGCAGCGGCAATTTTTTTTTCAAGTCAACTCCATTATGTGGCATAACGTTGTAGAGATTGTTGCCGTGGATGAGTTAAATGTCCCTTTGGCAATTTTACATTTAATATGCAACAAACATGCAACCACAATGGAAACTTTTAGCAACGCTAATACAAGTACTAAAAGCACATAAAAAGAGGCAAATAAAGCATTTTCTGCCAAAAAGAAAACAGCATCGAAGAACACGATACGCTACTCTTAAATAATTGGAATTTTTTAGTTTTATTTTCTTAAAAATTTATATTCAATAACTTAGCATTATTTGTATAAAAAAACTTATTTTAATTCAACATCTCACACAATTTAAAATATTTTTCTTTATCATATTTTCGACAACTTCAACTGTCAATTAATCTTCATTCATTCAAAATATTTATATAAGAATATTTCATTGCCTATGACCACACATTTGAGACCATTAAAGAGTCTTTGTTTTTATGACATGTAGGGTGCTCTATCATATAGGACAATAGCAAAATATTAACAATTTACTTATTTTTTATATCATGGTAATTTTTTTGGTTTTTTTTACATTGACATGTCTAATATACTTGAAGTTCTTCCTTTTATGACACGCTATTGTTATGATAAAAAGGTTTCTTAACAGACTTTCAATAACTCAACTTAAAAATGCTTAACAATAATGTACAATAAAAAAATATTATGAAATTTGTAAAATAAAATAAAGACACATGAAGAGAAGAAAATACTTTCATCAACATCGTCTTCGATGTATTCACATTATGGGTGAAATATGTATATGTTACATACTTGCATGAAAGCAGTGGAAAGTAAAACATTTTGAGAAAGAAATAAAAAGTTTTGCTTAAGAAAGAAAAATTATCCTGAATTTGATTGTTTTATAATATGCGCTTACAGTGGTACTAGATTTGGGATTTTCGGGTCTTACTAGAGCCTGTTTGCAAAGAGATCAATATTATCTCTTTAGTAATGCTTGCCAAAACACGTATGACGTGCTTAGGGACTGCTTACCATTGAAATGGCTTTAACCCAATCGCAATCAAGAAAATTACATAATAATTAAGTAACTTGTAGCTTAATCCCTTTTAGATAAATGCTCTTTAAAGCATAAATAAGTTATACCAGATCAAAATAAAACCATTAAGGGAATATATAAACTCTTTTATTATGCTAAAGCTTCCTTTTTGGGTAAATAAACGTACAGTGTCAAAAAAAGATGGTGCCTAAAACTACTTTAAACGTATCCGGCCGGCTAAGAATCATTTTTTAATACAAATGAACTACATTCTTCCCACCGAATATCCGAATAAATGTTACAAAATAGTTAAAGTTTCGCTAAATTGTATTCTTCACTGTTTATATGTAACACATACTAAAATAATAAAGAACATAAATTTTTTATGCATTATTGCCTTTATAGACTTTTTTCAAAAAAGTATCGTCTTTTCATTCATAATATAATGTCTCTTTTTATATTGATAGAAACACATACATTTTTAACAGTGGTAAACACACACCCACACACTGTCATTGTAAAATATTGCTGGTTATCGTTGTTGTTGTTGTTTTTTTTTTTGTTAACTATAACAGTGGTTTTACGTTTACATTATTTTCGATCACTTCAATTCAATTTCATTTCATCGCACTTTATCGTTAAGTTTGTAGAAAGTTTTTCCTTCTTTTTATTTTATTGTTTGTACGTTCGTTTTATTTTTTTGTTGCCAGAGTGTTCTTTTGTGTTCTTTTGCAGATGATGATGATGCCACTGTTTAAGTAAATGTAACATAGTGATGATGGTAACTAGTTATGTCATGTTTTATTATGTTGCCTAAGGGTTATGAATATTTGTATGTGTGAGTTTGTCTTTTTAAATAACTGCTGTTGCTGCAACTTTTATTATATTAATATTTTCATATAATGTGGGTTTTTATACATGCATAAATAGTGTGACGTGTTTTTTTATACCCTTCACACACACACATGTGTTAAG
>NDXZ01076904.1:0-10046 GCA_003055125.1 Paykullia maculata | reverse complement strand
GTCGCAAATGAATATTTTAGAAATTACAAACGGAACGACAAACTTATATACATATACCCTTGTCAACTGTGATGAAGGGTATACAAATTCCGATTGTCTAATAATGTACTAACGAATGGGTTGATAATAAATAGCCACCCAATTCTAGTCGCATTGCCAGTTGGCAACTACATTTTACGATTGCCAATATCATCACATTATACACATTAAGTTGGCAGGCGGTAGATGCCACTTTTCTTCTGTAATAAAGCTTTGTTTCCAAACTGGCGAATCAACTGGGATTCTGTATTTAAAATGGAAAGAAAATGTTTAATATTCAATCAAGTCTTCAATTACACTGTGCAACAAAAAACAATTTTTTGCAAAGTATAGGTTCGATGGTATTACTTGAGCTGAATAAAACTATAGCCCCGTTTTGCAATATTAGTTCGCGTTTTGATTTGAAGGGCCTCAACATATTGGGTGACTTGGTGAATTTTCCGAAAAATGGTACCATAACCTTTTAGCGTGTTAATGTCTTTGGCAACGTTGTAGGTAGGTATCTAGTGAACAACCCTTTGAACATTTAATCGCCGGAAAAAAATTTGTTTGTATATCTTTTAAGAAAATGCAAAAAAAAAACTCGAACTAACATTGCAAAACGGGGCTAGAGTTTTATTCAGCCCAAGTAATACTATCGAACCAATATAGAGCCAAGTCTGTGTACTTTTTTCACTGTCGCTCAG
Organism: Paykullia maculata; assembly: GCA_003055125.1. Classification (NCBI taxonomy): domain Eukaryota; kingdom Metazoa; phylum Arthropoda; class Insecta; order Diptera; family Rhinophoridae; genus Paykullia; species Paykullia maculata. The sequence continues at coordinate 9,321 of NDXZ01076904.1, read as the reverse complement.
TGTTATTTTTAAAAAATTCTCCGTAACTTTTTAATTCTTTTATTACATAGTTTTTATTTTAAGAACATTTTAACTCAAGTCTTCAAATCTAAAAGATAAGATGCAAACTAATATTTATTTAAAAATACAAACTCTTTCCTAAAAAATTATTTTAAGCCTTAGAACTGTTTCGGCTTGTATATAATAATTAAAAAAATTGGCAACTCTGCTTTTAACCAAAAAATTCAAAACATAAGTTTTTCCTAACAAATCTATTTAACATTTTCTTTTGCTTCTTTTACATATCACAAACATTTCTATCAGCGTTTTGCTTTCCGTTTTCCTTTTCTTTAAAGTTAACATACGATCGAAAAATATCTTTTTAAAGTGTCCTGGCCCCAGCGCAAGGATGATCATGAAGCGTTTTACTTCTTGTTTTGTTTTTGTTTAAAGTTTGTTTGAATTTACTTAAACCCTCATATGTATATTTAAACCAAATTAAATTGTTACTAATAATAAGAGACATTTTGGAAAAGTTATTTAGTTTTTTTTTATTATTAGTTCAGTTCTTGTTTGATTTTTCCTTTTTTCTTCTTTTAATCAATTAAAAACAAAAAACTAAAGAAACTTTATATTTAATTAATACATACCTTTACAGGGCCTCTATCGAAATTATCAATGCGGTTAAGAGAGGAGTGGTGGATACTGTAAGTTTTGAATTATTATATAAAACCAAACAACAAACTAAATTTTTAAAACCTTTTTAGTGGTTAACTTTGGAAGAAGCCAAACATGGTTTGCTTCATGTGCGCCTACAATGGTATAAACTGACCGCCGATCCTACGGACTTGCAAGCCGCTCTTTTAGAAACACAACTTTTGAGAGTAACTTCCATGAGTTCTGCCTTATTAACTGTCTTCATTGACTCTTGCAAGAATCTTAAGCAAGACCGTGTACACTCCAAGCCGGATCCCTATTTGGTTTGCAGTGTGGGCAAACAAAAGCAGCAAACAGCCATGATCATGCGTGATGATTCGCCTGTATGGGAACAAGGTTTTACCTTCCTGGTGGGCAATCCCGACAATGATACTTTACAAATCAAAATCTTTGATCAAAAGACCGGCAACGAAATCGGTCAATTTGGTTATGTTATAGCTGCGTTGATGAACAAAGAGAATATGGAAATTGTATCACAGCCCTTCCAATTGCAGAAATCAGGACCAGAATCTAAGCTGATAATGTCGTTGTCTTTGAGAATTTTGAAAAAAGCTGAAGTTGTAGAAGATCCAGAAAATCCCGATTTTACGCAAACGCAATTATCGCGCACCACCTCTGTCATTAGCAAGACGCCCAGTGTACAAGAGAAAACATTTCCCAAAGTATAAAAAGACTTTTCTTTCTTCTAATTTAATATAGTACTCATCTAAATATACATACATACATATGTTTTATATAATTTGCAGGAACTTCAATCACAATCTAGTCGCATTTCTTCTAATGAATCTCCTTTAACTGAAGAAGAGCCCAACCTTAAAGTCTCCACTTCTGCCAATCTACAACCGATTACACCGCCACGCAGTCCCAAACCTTTTAGTGCGGCCCTTATAGGCGGCGACTCACTGTTAACACATCGTGTACCCGACATAACTTCTTCATCCGGTGAATTTGGTTTAGGTCGCATGCAATTAACGCTGCACTATATGGTGCAACGTCAAAAGCTTTTCGTTACTATACACAAAATAATGAATATCCCCTTGAGAGATCCCTCCAATATACCCGATCCTTATGTTAAACTATATTTACTGCCAGGTCGCAGTAAAGAATCCAAACGTAAGACTATTGTTGTCAAGGACAATTGCAATCCTGTCTATGATACCACATTTGAGTATTTAATTTCCACGGCTGAACTAATGCAATCGGAACTAGAGGTAACGGTTTGCACACAAAAGGGCTTTTTGTCCGGTGGAAGTCCTATTATTGGAATGGTAAGTAAAGGCGAAATATTTTAAGATGATAAAAAGAAACTAAGAAAAAATCATAAAACAGATGGAGAAAAATCAAAGAATTAATTAATTTCAAAAAATAAAAAATATTCCACAAAAAATTATTTTTTAGATAAAGAAATTTTCTGATCATTTTCTTATAAAAAATTTCTTAAACTAATAAAGTTGCGTTAAAAGGATATTTACTTTAATTTAATTGAAAACTTTTTAAAAATATTAAACCCAACATCTAATACCTAAATCGTTTTTTCCTTGAGCGACAATTGGAGTAAATTTCCATAGTCGAGCATGCGAAACCAATAACCGGTTTTTTTGCTAAGAACTACAAAAGCTTGCAGATATCAACTTTCTAAATCGTGTTTAATTTTTTTTTTTAATTTCTCTTTACATTTATTATGATTTTATTACAACAATAATCCTTTGATAACTTTACAAACCAAATAAAAATATGGGGGTGAAAATTTCTTTAAGATTCAAAAAACTTGGAAAAACAAAAAAGTTCCCGAATAAAAAAATTAATAATAATATTTAGTAATTATGTACTTAATGACATTAAAAAGGTTCGTTTTTTAGTAAAAAAAAAAATTATGTATTTTATAAGGAAATTAAATAATTATCATAATTTTCAAGAAATTATACAGCGTGTCTGGTGGCAGATTTATATTTTCAAACTTAAATAAAAAACGTAATAATTGACACAAAGTTTTATTAAGAGCATTGAACGATAAAATGGAAATGGGGTTTTTACTTTTTAAAGGGTACGTCATCCAGATGTCTTCGGTTAAATTGCACACAGTCCGCCTGGCCTCGATAATTTTCGAAAAAAAAGGTCAAATTATCTCATGCGTGAATAATTCACCCCCAAGGGGAAAGCAATGGTTTTTGATGTTTCAATGGAGGGTTGAAATGAGCCTCGTCGCTCTAAAAAAATGGGATTTACAGTGCAAAAACGCTACAACATCGTTTCACAAAACGCGAACGCGCGATGCTCACTCGACCAATGCGAATCGTGACCGACAAATCCGCACAATCGATAACTCCAACAGCGTTTATTACTTTTTTAAATAATCGTATTTAAAAATATAAATTTGCCACTAGATACCCTGTATAATCAAAGGCTTAATATATACAATTTTATTTCAGTGCATTTATTAAAATATCTTCTTTTTGAGTAAAAGTGTTTTTTGAATTACATATAATTATTTAGTATGTATTTCATTTCCTTTTTTTTAATAAAAATAAATATTTCTGCATAAACCGTATTCAAACCCGGAGTTCTTTCAATACTATTAAACGAAAAAATAAAAAGTCAGAGACCAAAATACTTTCGTTTAATGAAATTACAAAATTTGCTTTTTTTTTAATTATTTTCAGTACAACAATTCATACCTTTATGTGTTAAAATTTTTAAGAAGTTTTTTTTTTAAGTTGAAAAAACTTTATTTATTGAAAATTGTTACAAAAAAATGTGGAACGCTTCACGATTTTGCGTGTCATCCTTGCGCAGGGGCCATGCTAATCTTCTCTGTATCGTTCCAATTTTAGTATATGTTCTGCCGAAGCAAGAACAAATGTTCATGTTAAAATCTACTACTTATACGTACATTTTTGAAAAAAAAGAAAATGGAAATTGCAAAGAAATAAAATCAGTACATAAAATATAGGATAAATTGAAAAGAAAATATTCAAGGGTAGGTAGACAAAATACATACATATGTATATGAAGGCATAATAAAAGATAGTAATGACATTTTCAGGTAGTTGTTTATAAAACCCACAAACTAATAATTAAACCTCCCTTGTGCCTGCGTGTATAAATATGTATCGCACAAAATACGCACATACACACACACACAATAAAATAAATGCACATGCAACCAGATAATTAGTAGCAAGATCCTTATACGGTGTTCAGACATACACGTTTATTGAGATTATCGCAATAAATGCCATTGTTGAGCTCAATATTCCATACAAATGTTTAATTTAGTTATTGTTCAATAAATACGAAATTGTTTTAAATATTGAGCAAAACTTGAAATGAAACACTATTTTCAAGTGTGTTTAGTAAGCAAAACTATCTACAATGTCAAAAAAATATAAAATATAAAAAATTCGTTAAAAAATTTTTTTTTAAACTAAATTTAAATTTGTTTTCTTTTTTTTTAATAAACTCGATCGTACTAACCGCAACAGCTCGGCGTTTCTCTTATATAATAGTAATTTCTTTTTAAAAGAGGAATTTATTTTCATTTTTTCGAAACAAATTTTCACGACCAAAAATAAAAACAATTTTATTTTCCAGCTGTCAAATGCTTATTGAGTTAGCTAAATTTTGTATATCTGAACACTAAAATAATTTTGTTAATAAACCGAATATTGACTTAATTAAGAATGTATGTATGTCTGAACACCGTATTAGCATAATCAGACACATGAAAAATTTTTTCTTTAAAATTTTTCACCCAAAAATAACCGGACTCTTGGCTTTATCGTAGTAATAAACTATTGAAATTCGATTGGTATATTGTAAACTAAGTTTTCGGTTTTTCATTACTTTAATTTGAAAAAAAAACTTAGACTTTTATATTAATTCCAAAGTAAACAGTAAGAATACTTTAGTAGGCTGTTTCGGCTTTTTAACACCCTATAACACCAACTATAAAAAATTTAGCCATAACGAGAACCATTAAGATCATTGTTGTTGTTGTAATGCGTGTTCTTAAGCTACACAATTTTTTTTTTTTTGTGAAAAACTAAGTTAAAAACAGATATACATATGTAGTTGTGTTTTAAAAAATAAAATTTTTGAATTATTATATTCTTAAGTATCCTTATTCTATTTAAATTTATTTTTCCCCGTTTTTACAGCTTAAAATTCCCCTTAATGATCCTGATGTCTCTGAGGAGGGCTTAAACACCTGGTTTGACTTACAGCCAGAGCAAAAACATGAATAAATTTTATTTTTTTAATAAAAATCGATATTGTAATCTCATACACATTAAATATAAATATTATTTTTGGATACAACCTAACTAAATGATAAATGTGTAATTGTAATACTAATAACTAAACGCTCTCTTTTTTATAACCTTTATAGTTAATTATTATTATTGTTTTTCTAAAAAAAACGCTTAATTTTCTGTGAACTGTTACATTTATTATTTTATTTTATTTTTTTTTTTTGAAATACTGTTAAGAGCTCAAATATATATGTATATGTTGATATATTAAAAATATATGTAAAAGTTTATTTAATTTTATTTTTGTTAAAATTATTTTATTTTATTTTAATTTCCTTTTTATGGCTTTTTGTAAAATTATACAAAGTATAATAAAACCGAAACTATGTATTTATATTTGTGTTAAAACTAAATAAAAAATATAAAAAAAAAAAAATAAAATAATGTGGTATTTCAGTTCAAAGAAATATTTTAATTGAAAAGTTTATACTAAAATATTTATTTTGTTTTTAATTTTATATTGTTTTAAATCATATGTATTTTAATTATACCCACTTCAGTTAAATAGAAAGGGTAATAGTTAAATGACGTTATTTAATATTTTAATCATATTAAACAAAAGTTTAAAAAAATAATTTTTAAAAGTTTCATGACAACAATTTTATTTTCGACTTATTCTATTTGGTAATATATTGGCCTCCAGTCATAGTCACCAATAAATTTTACATTTTGTTATACTATAAACAAGTAAGAATAAACTATTAACGTTAAGTATATTTTAAATTAAAAAATATCTAAAGCCGTTTCAACTGACTTAATAACACAAAACCAGCTGTTTTTTATTAAAGAAACATTTTTTAAAGAATAAAAAATGTTTACGTCGCATTGCATTGCTTTTAATGATTTTTTTACACAATAATTAAATTGTTATTGTTCTTAACCTTTTTGTTTTGTTTGTTTTATTAAACACATAAAAGTACGTTGTTAAAATGTTGACATTTTTAATCCTATTTTTTAACTTATTTGTCAACAATATACGAAATCAGCTGAATAGAGCTGTTACTTGCTCATATTTTGTTACAGTTTCTATGTAAACATTTTCTATGATTAGTTAATCTAACTCATTTAATGCTAGTTTAATTTAAAACATACATACACATGTGTATACGTACTTTATTTTTGGTTATAATACTAAAATAGTTATTAGAAGTTTTTTTACCTAAAGTCGCATTAAAAACCAACCGACTTTAGTGGGTAACTACAAATACGGACCATTGGGATTTTTTGGCTGCACAAAAAATCCAAAAAAAGGTAAACATGCTAATTAAATTACTATTCATTTAAAAAAAAAAATACTTGTGTTGTCATATAACTTAAAGCACCTAATAATACCTGAAAAGCAACTCATGGCAACACTGCTAGTAGTTAACGTTAACATGTTAACTACTTGTCTTGGTGGGGGGTAGTAATTTACGTCTTAAAAAAGATATGTCATAATTATGCCCAAAAGATAAATAAATATTTATTTTATGTTTAAACTTTAAACAATATTTAAGAATATAAATATGTATGTACCTAGATATTAACGATTTTAAATTGAAAATTTGTAAATATTAATTTCCATAAAGAAAGAATTGCAAGATTTATAAGCAAGTTATTCTATGTTGAAATGCGTCTTATGTTATTTGTTTGTGTGTGTGTGTGTGTGTGAATAAGGTAGTAGTAAAACAAGCTGGGGTGAAAAAAAAGACACGATTTGTGTTTTTCACATTTAAATTTATGTGCACACATTTACATAGTATGTACATAAGTATGTATATTCTTCTCATTATGTTTTATTATTTCTGTTTATTTAGGTGACAAAAAGAAATAAAGGGGTCATGAAACAGAGAACTTAAAAAAAATTACGTGTTACATTTTAAAATACAAATTAATCATTACAACTTTTAATGGTAGATATTCTCTCCCTAAATATTTTAAATCTAATAAGGCACAATTAAAAACAAAATTAAAATTATTTTTATTTTGTTTATATTTTAAACAACTTTTAAGTTTTATGTTTATTTATTAATAACAAAATTTAATTTAATATTTCTTTTATATTTTAAATAACTTTTAATATTTATGTTTATTTATTAGCTGCCTGACCCCAGAAACTCGAACGAATAAATATATTTCAAACAGAAACAAAAGGTTAAAATATCGTTTGCATATTGTGGGCCAGGCAGTAAGACAAGTACTGCTGTCCATAATTGAATATAAAATTATTTTACTACATACATATGTATGTACAACATACACATACATATAATGATAAATATTCTTTAAAAACAAATTAACTTTAATTTGTTTATATAACAGTTTCACAAATAATTCAATAATTATATTGGTAATTGTTAAAATTTTTAAAAACAAGTAATTTCTTAACTGAATTTAAGTTGTATATTCAAGTTATTTTAAATTTAATAAACAATTTTCGTTTTCCTTAGTAATACTGTTTAAGTACTTCTGGCATCACCATTTTCAATAACAGGTATGCTTTAAAATACAACACTGCTTGAATACTTATTTGTACAACTACAACAGACCAAACTCACCCTAAAGATATTTAACACACCACTAATATAAAGCAATACAATTGTCTTTATTCATCTATTTTATCACGTTGTGTTTAATGCCCTGATTATTTCCGTTTGCTTTTTTGTGTTAATGTACGTATAAGTAGTAGGTTTAATCATAAACATTTGTTCTTGCTTCGGCAGAACATATACTAAAATTGGAACGATACAGAGAAGATTAGCATGGCCCCTGCGCAAGGATGACACGCAAAATCGTGAAGCGTTCCACATTTTTTTGTAACAATTTTCTATATAATAGTTTTTTAACTAAAAAAAAAAACTAAAATAATTTAAATATTCAAACTTTCAAAAAAGGTTTTTTCGTAATAATTACAAATGATGTAATACAGCATTAGAAGAAATGTTTTTTTTAATGTTATTTATGTTCGTTTAGAGTGGAAATATGTTGTTTGTTTAACAATAAGGTTTTAAAAGTCAATGTTTTTTGCTAAATTTGCTAAGTTGGAGATGTGTTATTTTAAAAGTCTTTGGGTTGTAATGCGTTTTTGAAAATTATGAAAACAAACTTCAAAGTAATCGAATATTGGGATTTGTTTAAAAGAATTTTATATATTACCCCCATATTTATAAATTTAAAAATTGTTTATGTTAAATTTATACTTAACTAGCGAAGCCCTGCACACTCGTTAGTGCAAAAAAGAAAATAAAAAAAATCAATTCGAATTCATATAAATCAGTGATAAATTGCTTTTATTGTAATGCTCTGTGGTAAACAACATTTGTTCACTAAAATGGCCATAACTCATGAACCAATACACATACAGAGATCGTTTATACATAAAAACCTTGGTATGGACGTCACCTTTCATATGAACTTTGAAGAAACCGGAGAACATCAACTACTAACACAATGCAACTTATTTTTATATATATAGATTCTTAGGAAATATAGCCCATGAATTTTTTTGTGTATGGGGGTTATTCTTAAAGGAAAATTTCACTTTTTAGCCTAAACACTAGAAATTTTTATTTGGAATTTTGGAACAAAGAGTGCGCAAATTCAATATTCTTTAGAAATCTTTTAATTTTAAACAAATTAACAGCTACTTGACAGGCAAAACGTCTATCTTTAAACATAAAAATTACCTACCAATGAAAATCCAACCCAAATTCCAAATCCAAGTTAATTTTATTAATTTATAAAAAGCTTCTTAGAGTCTTTTAACTTTTAATAGTTGTTGAAATAAAACAGCACCTTCAATTATATCCAGTTTTTAAATCTGTTTTATTATTATAATTATTATTTCTTTTCCATATATGTAAGTATAATTTGAAATTTGTTTTTTACAATGAAACTCTTGTTTTTATTTTTATTTTTACAAATATATAGTAAATATTAAATAATTTATTTTTTTGTTTATACATAAATTGTGTGTATGTGTATTTTTGTTTGTTGTTGTTTTTGTTTGCCTTAATGTTAAAAATCTTAAGATTAATAAAAAAAAAATTTATAATTTTTCTTTCAACACAGTATGCATTATTTTTAATGTTTTACTTTAGAAAAACTAATTTAAAAGGTTTATGTTTAGGTTTAATATATTTATTATTATTATTGGTACCAAGGTTTTTTCTTTCCCAACAAATGTATGAAATGTTTTATTTTTATTGATTTTTTCTTTTTGTTGTCGTAAATGAATTTCTTTGAATTATTGTTTTGAAAAAAATCAACAAAATTATCACATTAAGATTTATATAGAAAAATAATTGTAAGTTTTATTTAAAAATGTATTTTAATG
>NDXZ01076901.1:0-10383 GCA_003055125.1 Paykullia maculata | reverse complement strand
CCTCACCACATGTGTGTGTGTGAAGGGTATAATTAAGTTGAAACAGGATTATATTTTAACCAGGTTTTAATAAAAATATTAAACAGCCAGATATAATATTGAAGGAGTATTGAGAAATCAAATCGTAAAGTAACAAGGAATAAATGGCAGCTGATTTTTTTTTATATGAAAGTAGTGACAATAAGGTTTTGCTTCGCATTTTGCAGTGAGCAAAATGCTTTAAAATTAAATCTCTTTAAATTTAAAAATGAGTAGCAAATTGCTTTTTAGAATTATTTAGTTGCTTTTTTGAAATAAATATTTCACCTATAATGCAATTATATTTTATGCATAGAGTTCGCATCAGCATTATTCTTTTTAAGACATTTGTATGTAAAAGAGCACATTTTCAAATCATATTTATGTAAAATTATAGACCAGTGGCCAGGGTCCGTGGCCTTGATAGGAACTCTTTGCCAGAATTCAAAAAATTATATAGAAAATTTGTGATTTTATTTGTATTTGTATTGGACGGAAAGACAAATGGACATCGTTAATACTAATACAGTCACTTGGTTAATTTTAAAATAGAGACGAGGCTTTCTTTAGAATGTTACACAGTAAGTAAAACATAAAAAAATGACAATAAATAAGATAAATAGCTCTTTATTAAGATTTATTGTAATAAATCACCGAAGGGATGGTAAACAGTTGACATGTGTTTAAGAGAACTTTTTCGCAGCCACAGCAAAATAAAAGAGAAGACATATATTTCTATAAAGATATTTGTACAAAATATTAAATAAAGTTATTTTCCCTTTAACTAAATTTATGGCTGTTGGTTAAAGTTCAAACAACAAAAGCAACAAAAATTTTAACATGATAGAAATAAGAAACTTTGGCTGTCACATAAGGCAACAGCAGCAGAAAACAATGAAGGCGCACATACTTACATACATGTGTATGTATGTATATAAACACCAAACTATTTTCAAACAATTACTTAAGATATTAATAATGTAAATAAAAAAAAGGATCACAAGAAGGGCATTAACATAGTTATAAGTGCTGAGACATACAATTCAAATTCATTAAAATGGATAAATATTTTCCCTCTTTTTCCTTTTGGTACAGAGTACATATTAAGTTTTGAATATTTTGTTGAAATTTAATCCATTTTTTTATCCTTCTCTTGTAAACAGGCCTGCTTAGGGTTACCGAATATTTACGCTGAAATTTAATTTTCTTAAACCCTTCAGTTCTGTATTTAAATGAATAAAAACTTATATAATTGTAATCGTTATTCTACTGAAATGAGTAAAATTTGTGTGGTATCAGATATTTTTAAAAATTAGAATCGTTTTTAAATAATAGGAGTATTCGTTTAATCACTTAAATACCTCTTAAATGCCTCTTAAACTTTAAATATTGTACGCAAGTTTAAGAGGTATAAGAGGCATTTAAGCGATTAAACAAATAACCCTAATGTATTGATTTTATTGTTTGTTTGCTCAAATATATTAACAATTACTCTACACAATTTTACGAACAATATAAATATTGGTGAAAGTCAATGCTGCTAGCACTTTTATTGATTTTTATTGATTGATTTTATTGATTGGATGATTACGCTTAATTTTAATATCAAGTTAGTGCTCTAATCGTTTAAGTGTTCAGGGGTCTAATTCTGGCATTCAATAGCGATCGAAATTTTACTCGAATGATCGAGTTTTCTTTGCTTTAGGTATAGGAATTCCAATTGGAACTGTTAAATTTCGGTGAATTTTATTAACAGTTTAGGTTGATTTCATTGATTTGGATATATCTATAGCGACTTGGAAAATCCAAAGCCAAGTTAGACAAATAATATTTTAACTTTGATGACTTTTTGCAGATTTCTAAAACCTTTACATCAGCTAACGTACTTTGTTTATAGCCTTGTCACTAATATTGGCGGTGGTGGTGAAGGGTTTTAAAAAATTATAATAAAATCACCCTACTTCTATGTAGAGCAGAAACAGATTATATTCTTCTATTGTTACTTTATGAGTTTTTATATCTATATTTGCCCATTACATTGTCTGGGCTGGGTGATATTGTTGTATAAACTCACGGATTCGCTTTATAAAGTAAACAGATACTGTCTCTCTTTTAAATATTTAAAGTATATATTTTTTTTTTGCAGCCCTTAAATACATAACAGATAATACCGTAACGTAATGAATATTCGCCACTAACAAATTTAACATTTCTTATAAAAAAATTATAAAAATTCCAATTACAATAACCTGATAACTCTTAACAAAAAATAGAAAAATGGCTTATCTCAAAATAATATTTTCTTAAGCCGCCAACTGTAATAACATTCTATTGTTATCTGACTTTAATGACTAATGCCTTGAGTGCCTTTGAAAATTCTATAAATTAACGTCTAATTAGTAATAAAAAAACTAACAGCGAATATGAAGCTAACAATGATAGTTATGATGATGTAGCCACATACACACAAACATAAACAGATTCATACTGTCATATGTTTGCATTTTCTATATTGTAGAAATATCTTATCAACATACCTTTTGCTTTTACAGCTCATAGTGGCTTGTTTTTTTTTATATACAAGCATAAAGTTTATAGCATGCCACTTGTCGTTGACTAAAAACATTTAGCTGCAACAGAACAACAGACTACAAAAGTACTCATTATGTTATAGATAATTATGTTCTGATGGGGCTTTGTTAATGATGTACTAAACAGCCTAGACAAGGGTTAATGATAATTTAAATTGGGAAAGAAACTAAATATTACGTTTATGAAGAGTTCATATTCATGAAATAAAAGTTGTTTAAAAAACTTTATACTAAGTTTTATACTAAGATTTTTAGGAACAACACAACTTTATCCAAAACACATACTTTTGTAAATTAACATTGTGCTTTTCTTATATTTTGCTTATATTTTTAACAAATAAAAGCACAAATAAGAATTTAAAAAACCAACTGTAATAAATTGTTTGCCACCTTGTCATTTATTTGTTCATTCATCTTGTACTACTCCCCTCACAACACACACTTTGTACAAGTTCTAACAATAACATCAACGTGTAGTTGCTGTTGGTTTTCTTTATCATGTAATTTTACTTTTTCCCACATCTTTATGTTCAGTTAACTTTTGTCTCTTTTTTCACTTTATTGTTTATATACCTGTGAAAGTCGATGTTAATATTTAGAAACAAATAGTAACAATAATAATGTTGATGACTCTATGCCATTCAATTTCACTATGTTTTATATTAATTGTGTGGTTCATATAATAAAAGAAAAAAAAATCACAAAAAACATTAGAAAAAAAATATTATTTTTATAATTGGGTTATCTCTAGCGTATGATGCATTACACCATAAAATAAAAATTAAAAATATTTGTGTTCAATTTAAATTGAAATTTGAGATGGTTTGTCTTGTTTTCGTGAGTTGGACTTATGTCTATGGCAGATAAGTACCAGTTATAGTCCGATAATGAAAAAATTACTAGAGAGGGTTGTGTTTAGACACAACTGAATCTTTATTTCAATATATTTACAGTTTTGTAAAAAAATAATCTAATCATGGGGAAAGGGTTTTATATGAGAGATATGGTCAAAAAGGATCCGATCATGGGAAAATTATATTGTGAATTTTTTGTCTATAAAATATATTTGTAATGAATTTTTAACTTGATCGAAATATTTTTTAAAGGTTTTTTGGCTTAAAAGATTTTTTTGAAGCGCGAATTATTAATAAATCGATTACCGTAAAATTCGATGGTTACGTTGTATTCATTTTTAAAATTTTAAGTTCAATTTCAGTAAAATTTTTGCATAAGCACGGGTAAGGGAAATCATAGACTGATTATAAACGAAGCCGTTAGAGTATTTTTTTTTGATGCCACAATTTTTACACAAATACTTAACACACTGTATTTTATATGTTGATGATGTAGGGCATAACCAAAAACCAACAATCAAAAACTGTTAAATAAATTCTTGCAGAGCAGCATACAGCAGGATACAAAAGAAAAGAAAACCAAGTTGTTAACTTGCTGTATTAAGCTTATTTATGTTGTGGTTGCAACATATTTGAACGATTGTTGTGGTTGATGGTTAATGCAAATATATTACAATAACAAAAACAAAAACTATTAACATTTTTTACATACATTTCAAATAATTTTATATCAAAAGAACACTTAATAATAGGGAAACGAAGTAAAAACTTTTCGGAGGTTAACGTTTTACCTTCAATATGAGGTTCTTTTAAAAATATTGAAATCAAAATAATATTTAATACAAATAAGTTTTATGTAAAGAAAATCGTTTTATTATATTTTACGATTATCGGAGCATAATCTGTCGTAGCTCCCATATAAAGTCTATCTTCAAAACTCACTTAAGTTTTTAAAAATATGTTGGACAATCTCTTACACCCTGGGTAAACTACGTAAACGATGGATCTTTTATTACTACCTTGTCCATGTAAATAAAATTTGAAACAATCTAAATAACTCTGAGGAACTTTAAGGTTTTTTTTAGCATTATTTATTTCTGTAACGGCTACGACTTATAGTTTTGGTTGAAATCAAAATATATTTTTTTCAACCCGTGTATTATTGCTTTAGGGAATTTAATATTCAACCGAATCGAATATTAAATTAATAAAATTAATATCCATCATTAAAATTTAAAATTCCCCTACCAACTTAAATGGTGCGAAAAAATATATTTATGCATTTTTGTTTTTGAAAAATAAAAAAATAATATAGAATCATTTAACGGAATCATATAAAACTGTCAACACTTAATTTACATTCACACAGACATATTTATATCAAACTCTTGTTGCTGATGGTAATATTTTTAGTTTTAGTTGTTGCGCTAGTTGTGCTACAATGTCTGTTCAAATAACAAGCCATGTGACAAGTAGTAAATAGTATGCGGTTTATAAATATGTCCTTTACAAATTAATGATATAAATGAAATATAAATTCATCTATAAGAGATAGATTAAGAACATTTAGCAAAAAGGGTGGCGAATATAGAAACTGTTTTGTAGGAAAAAAAACCAAATTCAGATTAAGTTTTTCAAAAACACTAGTTATACCAACTCATCACATGAAAGTTACATTTTTATTAACATTAACCTTAATTTAAATTTAAAAACAGTGTGTAACCATATTCCTGGCAACCAAAAATGAGTGCTGCCTAATGCTAGAATGAAGCGCTGTCATTAATGTAGAAAATGTTGTAACTTAATCATGTTACTGTCTGGGAAATAAAATGACAAAATATGTAAAATAGTTTCAATGCAGCGTATGCAAATAAGAGCAAACTGAAAATTTTGCTACTGCACATTTTTTTGACGTGATATAATGAGAGTTAACATCATCAACGCAATAAAAAAACCATTTGCCATCATTGTCTGATATCAAACAGAAATGATTAGTTACGTAATGTCAACGTATGACCATTAGAGTTTAAAGATTTAAATTTATTTTAAACAGTTTTTGAATAAAAAAGGAATTTATTTTTAAACATAAAGATCTACCCACCCAAGGTTAAATTTGGATAGTGGTTACTTCATATTCTCTACTTTCTATCCCATTTATGCTATTTGGTGTTTATTTTTAAACTTTACAGGAACAATTAACATTAATATCGAATTATAATCCAAAACTTATTATTTATGGAATTAAATTTTAAAGATGAAACGCTTTTTTTTCCTAAACGGTTAAACTTTTTGCATAAGAAAATGAAAGCATTTTTGTTAAGTTTTACTTTTCTTTACGTTACGCTTGAATGTGGTTTGGAAAGAAAGGAAAGGATATTTACCTGTACATAAATTAAGACAAATATAAGTATATAACTACCCTGCAGGAAATGTCGATAGAGAAACAATATTGATTCACTATTGACTTTGTCAACAGTACTATTGACTAATTATACCCCAGACAATATTTTTCGCTGTAGACATGCCATTGAGAATCTCCTAGTGATGTTAGAACTATTGACTAGGTAGTTATTATGGGACCATATGGCGATATTGGAATCATATATTCACTTGTTCATTTTATTAATTCTCGTCTTAGCTCTTGCTACTTTTTACTAGCAAAATAAAAAGTATTGACGCTTTGTTGACAATATCACCAAAAAGTTACCACAATAGCCGACAAAAGTGCTGATTTGGAGACACTTGACCCCAGGCTTCCTGCAGAGTATATATACCCAATATATGTACGTTTATATGTATTTTCAGCAATAATAATTTATTTATTCTTAAAACTCCACCATTTCATGCTGTTTTAGCAAATTGAGAATGACACATTTTTCAATGAATAACGTTACTGTGTTCAATTCCCCATAGCGATTTTACTCACACACACACGCACACACACCCACATGCTTGCATACACACAGCATCATAAAAGTGCCAATGGAAAGCAGATCACAACAAATATTGAATGAGTGATGAATGTGTGTATGTATTTATTTGTACACACGTATCCTTTTAATGCGATTACAGTTTGATACACAAATAATAATAAAAAAATAATTGTGAAATGTCGATGCTTTTGTCGCTTACAATAATCATAATTGATATAAAATTAAGATTTGATTAGTAAGTTTTATTGCATTCTTGTGTATTTTGTGGTTGTATTGAGAGTGTCAATAAAAATACACATTAAATTACTTTCTTAATAAGTGATGAAGGATTATTAACTTGTATGAATAGCGAAAGAAAAGTTTGATTCAGATATTTGGTTCAAGAACGAATTGATGATTAATTAAGGCTTAATGGTCTAATAAAAAACCAGAAGCAGTTATTGTTTAATTCTGCTCATACAAGGGCAAAAATCAAATTTTTTTTGATTTATTTTAGCTTTTGTTAAAAATAATTAAGTTGGATAACGTTAGTCATTACTGTTTGGTATTCAGTTAAGTCCTGTAGAAAATCAATGTTTCACTTATTTTGTTGTGATATTCTGGCAAAATGTGATATTTTGTAAGAGGGTTTACCAATTTGATATGCAGCTTAATCATGTGTTTAACTTGCCTTGATCACTTTGCAAGTAGGTAATGTATTTAAGGGACGCCGTTTATGCCGATCCGCCCTTATTAGGAATATCAAAAATTTAGCTTTAATTTATTTCTTGTTCAGTTCTTTTACATTTCTTTCCAAAGAAGACCTAATTTATTAATCTTCCCATTTTTTAATGACATTTTCAAAATTTATTAATTTTTCCACTAAATAAACTAAACTTTTATCGTTTAACTTATATGTATTTGTTTAACTTCTTGCTTTTAATTCATAAAGACAAATATTTAATTTTATTAAAAACTTGTCTAACTAACATTTTGATAATTTTTAATTTGATTGCCTGTCATCATTTCACATAATTTTTTTTCTGTTCGTTTTTTTTTATGACCACCTCATAAACAATTTCCATAAAGTAAATCAACTCATTTTATTTCATAGTTGACATTTAAAGTAAATTATAATAGAACTCTCATGAATTTTTATACTCTTTTAGAAAACAAATTTTAAAATTGGCAGTAATAAGAAGAGTGTAGTGTTGGACACATCAAGGGTTTTATATTAAAAGAGGCAGTTTAGGACGTAAGGTTTTATTATAATTGTTTGAGGTTATTTTAAAAGCCAATTTAATATTATTAAACTTTTAAAATAGCAAACAGTTTATTAAAACATTGTTTAAGAATTAATTTCATAGTTATACAAAATTTACGTACATTTTTGCAGCTGGTGTAAGAAAGTTCTCATTTAAATAGAAAATAGATTATAAGTTATGTATGTCATTCTAAACGAGTTTTAAAGATGGTTTTGATAGTTTAACATTAAAAAATAAAATCAATAATTATGGGTCCCATTTATGTATGTTTATAGGTCAGCAACCAGTCGTCTTTGATTTGTTGTGCTAATAGAAATCTAAATTATTCCCTCTTCTAACTCAAGTCTCATTCTCTCCTTGCATCATTTTGTTGTTGATAATGGCTGTTAGAAAATTTGTTCAAAATGCAAATGTGACAAGTCTTCTTTGGTGGCATAAATTTTCACGCACTTTTTAATGCATGACAATAATTAAGTTTAATGAGAAAAGTTTTTTATACAGCTAAAGGAGTAGGTAGCTGGGATAAAGAGAAAACTACCCCAGCACCATCAGTAGCAACATCTCTGGCACAGTTATATAGTAATTTTTTTGTTTTAATAAAGTTTACATCATAATACACCAGTCAATGCCATTCACACACACAAACATACACCAGAGTATACGTTATAAAGCAGCATCAGATATAGAAGCACCTACTTTTAAACTCATTGCCTCGATAACAGCAGTAGTTGAAAGAAACAGAAGAAGTAGCACCAATCTACACACACACAAAAGCATTTCAGCTAGTAAAATATAAATGAAATGAATGAACGAGAAATGAAAGCAATAAATGAGTGTAAATGAGTGTTCGGATAAATAACCGACAAAATGAATGAATATTTATTCAGTTTTTTTTAGATTTTTTCTTAAGCAGTTAATGATTATAATTATTTGTGAAAGAAGTTTTACTTTACTTCAACAGGCAGTTTTACACCATTTTTGCATACCAATATTTATGAGAGATGTTGAAACACTAAATTTAATAAAGTTTTACAAGAGTTTGATATTTTGTATAATCTATAACTTGCAAGAATAATCTTTAAAAAACGTTGGTTTTGTCTGTAGCAGGTTATTATATTGAAAACCGTTATCATTTACGCTTTATGTTGGCAAAGTGTTTGAAGTAGTTGGAGCAATAACAATAAAAAAAATGATGTGTCGAGACCTAAGTACCCTCCACCAGTTACAAAGTTTTTAAGAAACTTTGAAACGCATCACTAACAGCTGTTACCATTTATCAGATTTTTTTTTTCGTTTACAGCTTTTTATATATTATATTAAAGACTAGTAATCTAAGATAGCGTTTAAGTGAAAAAAGGACTTCAATAAAGATAAAATCCTCCCTACTTAATTGATATTCTGATTGTTGATTGTTATGTTTTGCCTTCTTGATGTTAAACAGCAACAGCAGCAAAATTAAATTATGCTGCCAAATGTCCAACATGTGAATCTGCTTATGAACCTGAATTTTAATTATATGTAACAGCTTCTTATAAAATCAAAACTGACAACGAAAAATATTAAATTTTCCTAATTTGATAAAACTACCTAAATATTTTATAGACAAAGTCAGCAATAAAAACTTTATTGATGCGCCAAAAATCCAACATTTATTATGCCTGAAAGATCTTTATAGCGCCATGAACCTTATTTTCCTTTAGATTTCGGCTACCTAAGTGATGACCAGGAAGGCAGATTTAACCAAGAAATATGTAGCAACCGCATAAAGGCAGAAAGATGTACACATAATAGCAAACTATTCTGGAGTATGAAATTAGACAAATCACATGGATCTCATTCAAAATGTTAGTAAAGAAGATTTTTTAGCTGCTTTGAAAGTAAAATTTTAAAATTTTTGGTAATTATTTCTATTATTGGTTTTAAATTTTAATTCTCTTATTACAAAAATTTTTTTTTAATATATTAAAAAAACAAATTTAAACCTAAAATGCTGCTCTATAAATCTTTCTTAAACTGCTTGGTAACAATAGAAAAATCGTTTATACAAGTAATATTTAAACTACCTTTTTGTTTATTACAAAGAGCATTAAGTCCATATTTTTAGTTTCAGTGCTGCTTTTAGTCAGCCACTGACATCATTTTATTATGCACCGTTTTTATTAGTCTCAAGTGCACTTTATGAGTGACACAGACAAAAAAATAAAATATAAAAAAAAAACATTTAAATGAACTATATTGCAACACAATATGATACAAGAATCTTCTGACATTCAGATAAGTGACTACTTTCAAAAAAATAAAAAGGAAAACATTAAATTATGTGTCCTTTTTTCGAATTTAGGTCTCAATGGAAGTTTCAACATTAGGGGGTTAAAAGTCTGATTTGTCTTCTTCAAAGAGCGGCGAGTGCCTTATTTAAATATTTGAACATACACGTTAACAAGAAATCTTTTACTTACAAAAGCAACAAGAAGAGCAACAGCAAAGTGGTTTTATTTCATGCAAAATATGTCAAAATGAAAACTTAATAAAGCATTGTTCATATAAAATCTGGTTACTCTTTTGAAGTTTGTTTTAAAAACTAAGTGGCAGCACAGAAATCTTAATGTAATGTCTTAAAAGACATAGCGTTGCACTAATATAATTGGGGGATTCACAAGCAACTTATGATATTATATTGTCTTATGTCCTTCCCCCCGGGGGTAGATAGAATAGCACCATGATGAAATCTCCATCATGGTGT
>NDXZ01076889.1:0-10529 GCA_003055125.1 Paykullia maculata | reverse complement strand
ATACCCTTGTCACCTCTGGTGAAGGGTATAAAAAAATTGTCCGGACAAAAATTTTGGCTTGACACAATGAGTGAATCCACCAGGGAATATAGTCAAAGACTAATTTTAACGAGACCTCACTGATCCTTAAGGCCAAAAGAACAATTTCGCTTTTCTTACCCCCACTTATTAAAAATTGGGATAAAAATTTCGCATAAAAATTAGACGGATATTTTCCGATGGGTAAAGTGCGTTAAAACATTCACACTCGTGCTTAATATTTTCGAGCCATTTGTAAACCAAACCTTTGAATCGTCACCTGGACTCCACAGGTTTCTCCCATCCAGTGATTTCTATTTATTTTAAAAAAAATTCCACTGCTATTTTATTCTTTTAAACTTCTGTTTAGTATCCTATTTGTATTAAATTATTTTAAAAATTAAAATTATTAAAAAAAATTTATACGAATATTCGATAAGATCTGTATGTACAAAAACTGTATTCAAATTTTGTATCTATTTCAACAAGATTTAAGGCAAAGGGTTTTTTAAATATAATTTTAAATTAATCTTCTGTGCAGAAAAACTCTCCATTTGAAGAGAATTTTTAATAAATTGTTTTAACTAACTGGAAAATACAATTAAAACAAATTGTTTTTTAAACATCTCTTTACAGAGGACTCGTATCAACAGCAGGCCGTTATTGATGGTGAAGCAGCATTATTGGACATACTCGACACTGCAGGACAGGTGGAATTCACGGCTATGCGTGATCAGTATATGCGCTGCGGTGAGGGTTTCATTATATGTTATTCAGTAATCGATCGTCACAGTTACGAGGAGGCGTTGGAATATCGAAAATTAATACAAAGAGTACGTTTGACAGAGGACATACCGGTGGTATTAATAGCCAATAAAAGCGATTTGGAGTCACTCCGAAAGGTATGCAATACATAAGGGTAACATGAATTTTAAGAGATAAGAAAAAGAGAACATATTTCCTAATTCCAAACAGGTTTCCACCGAGGAAGGTCGCAATTTGGCGAATCAATTTGGTTGTCCATTTTTCGAAACATCTGCCGCCTTACGTTTGTACATTGATGAAGTATTTTATGCTTTAGTACGCGAAATACGCCGCAAAGAGAAACAAAAGGCTTTAGGAAATGGTAGCAGTTCAGAAAAGTTGCACTCCCGGCGACGTAGTCGCTGGTGGCGTATACGTTCTATATTTGCGTTAGTATTTCGTAGAAGACGCAACTTAAACTAAAGTGGTTTTTGTTTTTGTTTTTATTTCGATTTAATTTGATATGAAAAGTTTTGCTTTCAACTTTTACTTTTTCCAGGGGTTTTAAGTAAAATTATCTTTTCATAATGATTTTTTTCATTAGAGTTAAGGGCGTTTTAGCAAAAAAAAACTTTTCCAAATAATTGGGAAATTCATTTTTAATGATCCAAACGAGTTTCGAAAACAAAGTAAGACGAGAGATGGGTAATTTGTAAGTAGAAGTTGGGAAATAATGAATTTGTTAAATTTCTGTTTTAAAATTTTTAAAAAATATATACATATTTCTTTAATTGCCAAAAAGATATTCCATTTCATATCAATATGTATAAGTATTCAATGTCTGGAGATTAGCATCTCTCCGTAATTCATTAAACTTAAAGTATCGAACCATATGGGTCATAGGAATTTTTATTTTTTGCTTTTCAATTAAACGCCCTATGAAACGTATTTAACTTGAATCCAAGTTAAAATATTGCATAAAATGAATTTATGTATATTTGTTGTAAAATAGAAAAAGGTAATATGTTTACATAAACAAGTTAAGCAAACAAAAACTAACCGACATACATATGCATGTATTTATTGAAAATATATTTTTTAAAGTTTTTGTTGAACAAATTTTTTAAGAAAAATTCTGTTTTGTTTAAACGATAATTTGTATTAGAAATAAGTTTTTTGAAATTAAATAGTTCTTAACTGTCGTTGAAACAATAAATTTTCATAGACAATGAAAATTATTGCTAAAAACGGATTTTCACTGTTAAAATTCGTAATTTAAATGTTCTGTAATATTGCGATGACCAAAAGAAAACAAACACAATGTTGTAGTAATCAAATTTGTAACAAACAAAATTAAATTAAACATATTCTCTAAGAATAAAACAATCTTAAGAGTTGCCATTGTAACGCATTTACAAACACAACGCTTTTCAGCAAATCAATTGTTATTCATGTTACCACTAACATGAATTACTAAACAAGTGTTTGTAAATCGAAGAAAACTTAAAGACGTAGACGTAGATACATTTGTAATACCTAAAATCAAAACATGAAATTATATGTTCCATAAAAAAAAATATTTGTTTATCTTATAAAAGTACATATTTATTTTAAGAGAGATTATTTAAATATTATCGATAATGTTGAACAGTTATTATTTATTTTAAGCCAGAAAGAAACACGTAAATAAACCGAAATACAAATGTTATTTTCGGCTGTGCCGAATTTTTTGTATCCACCACTAGTGTCTGGATCTTTTTAAATTAAATGTGATTTTTTTTTTAATTTTTCGCATTGCTTCAAAAAAAAAGTAGAAATTAATTTGAACTAGCGTTGCAAATTTTGCGCTTTTCGCGCTAAGTCTAGCGCCTTTTAACAACGTTAAAGCCTTGCCCCCATATTCATAAGGCAGATTTCTCATACAAACTCTGCTTAATAAACCTTTAAAAACTTTATTAATCGTTTATGAAGATAGGGATAAATTAATAAACTAGAGATGAGCGATATTTCTTTACCTGTGATTTTATAACTTGAGTGGAAAATCGCTAGTAAGAATAGTAAATAAAAACGTTAAGTAAATGTTGCCTGCAATGTTGTTACTTTCAATTTATTATGTCTTACTTTGTGAATTAATGTTTTCGTTCTTTTGATGTCTTTACTTTGTTGTCTCTTTATTTCGTGTCAACTAATATTGCTGTTTCTCTTGTCCTTTTTAATTATACATAATTTTTTTTTTTAAATAAATTACTAAAATGGCAGTGTTTTTTAACACGTATGTATTTTTAGTGCAGACAAAACCCAGAAACATAAATTTCACCATAGAGGTGTTCGTACTAACTAAAATATTAACTTTTCGTAGTTCTGTTAAGTGTAAAAAAAGAACTAATATCCAATTACCAGTGACCCGATCACTGTTTAAAAGAACATTCTTCTCATTTTATAGGAGTTAAAAAAACAAGAAGTTACAAGTAACATACTGTGATAATAGTCATTGTTTTAAAGAACAGCGATTTAAAAATCACATTCACTGTTAACGATGTTCTTTAAAAATCACAGGATCGCTTATCTTTATAATAAAATCTATGTAAAACGAAATCTGAACACCTTCCAGCGTGTTTTTAAAAGGTGCCCGGCGTATTTTAGTTTTAAAAAGTTTAAATCACTGACTTTTACTAATCGCAAACAATCAGATGTCAAATTTTGTTTTCTATGGTTGCCAACATCTTTCGCACAAATACAGCGTAAACTTTGGGACACCTTGCAATAAATTTAATTTAAATTATAACATATTATAGAAATCTGTTTATTTTTTGCATTTAAAAATACATTTGAAAAAACGATTTGAGAATGATTTGAGAATAAAGCTACTTTTAAAATATACTATCAAAATAAATATATTATCAAGTGAATGCGCCCTAATGGTGGGTATAAAAATATGTATAATGAAAAAATAAAATATTAAATATTAGGGAAAAAAGTCCAACAACACTAGAAACAATACAATTATACATATAAACAAATATTTATTTAAATAATTTATTATCAATAACTAAATAATTTGTTATTTATTTCGTAATTAAAATTAAACTAGTAAAAACAAAGAAAAAATTCCTAACTGAAGAACTAAGAAATTTGTTATTTATGTTTAGTTTTATATAAAACTCTTTAACAAAAATTTGTTTATAAAATGTATGTATGTCATCACCTTGTGTAATAAGAAATGTTGTATAAACCTTTAGGCGAATATTTGGTATGTAAATTTTGTGTAAAGTTTAAATACTTTATATGTACTAAAAATCTAAAATACATTTATGTACTGTCAAATTTATATTGGAAATATTCCGTAAATGAATTTTTTTTAGAGAAAATAATCAATAAATTAAATATTTTATATTTAAGGAAAATTTTCATTAAATGTTCTAATTAAGTTAATTTTGAGAATAGTTTTTTTTTATTTAAAAAAGAATTTACAAATTCTTTATACGTTTAATATTTTAAGCAAATTATATAAAAAAAAACTATAAAAGATTTTTTTAAATTAAGATAATTTCATTTTAAACGAAGAGATTATCAAATTATAATTATTATTATGGCAACGTTAGCCAATGGTTTTCGTTGACTAAAGATATGTTAAAGTATTTTCATTCTAAATTAACGTTATTACTTAAGCCTACGAAACTTTAAAAGTTACATATTTTAAGAAAATGAAAGATGTTTCAAAACATTTACCTAAACGAAATTTTCTTTTCAATCTTCTTGATAAAATTAAAAATATCAACAAATTTTCTTTATGAATAATTTAATATAATAATTTTTATTCGGCTGGTCCGAAATTTGTTTAAGAATTCATTAATTTTCTTTAATACCTACATATGTATGTATGTATATGTATATTTTTTTGTTAAGGATATTAGAAAGTATGTAAAGTCATCAATGAAAAACTCTTCTTTCTTATACATACATAGTATTTTTCATTATATTTTGTAAAACTTGAAGTTTAAAAAAGGTGGTTGGCATTTCTAATATTTTTATTTGTCGATATGGCAACCACATTGATAAATACGAGAAGAGAGCGATAGAGGCAAGTTTTGCCTTTTTACCGGGATTATTAACATCTTTTTACGGTAAATATTAAAATAATTTTTTTTTAACAAATATTTATATTAATAATTATTCTTATTTTTCTTTTAATTTATCTTTTAAATTTAAAATTAAAAAATATGAATTAAATGTCGTAACTGTAATGTCACAAGAAAAATATTAAACAAACAATCAACTTTTCTAAGCAAAAAAAAAACAAAAAAAAACCAAGAATATCAAAAAAGTTTACGTCCTTTTTTATTACAAATTAAAAATTTCCTAAATAATTAAGTGAATACAATTGAAAGAAATATTTCAGTAAATAAAACAAAAACACTGTTAAATTAAAGTTAGATTATGTATACCTATATATACCAAGCACATTGATATATAGTTAGATTTCCATATAATAAACGATAAAAATAAATTAATTAAAAACAATTAATTATAAAAATAGTGAAATTAAATTATTGTTAAATAACACTATTACAACTTTAAACAGAAAACCTTAAAAGAAAAAAAAAACCTAATTCAAATTTATAAATTTTTTTTCAAACAATATATAATCAAAAGATATTTTCCAAGTACTCGCATATTAAAACCATTAGACAAAGCAATACCCAACGTAATAAATATATTTTTTTAGTATTTAATACCACAATAGTTCCTTTAGTTAATACTTACATACATACATTTTCAATAACTAATGACAAGCTATCAATAACAGAAAATTTTCAATGATTAAAAAACAAATTTATGTTTAGTCCATTGATTTTAACCTCACTGCCCAAACCAAGAAAAATAAAAAATAATAACTTTTTTCCAGTCGCACACGCCCGTAAAATAAATATAAATTATTATTTAATTAAAAAAATTTGCACAAATTTAAAAAATTTTACTAAGAGTTATTTTTTAACAGAGAAACCTTTAAAATCCACAATCAAACTTATAATAAATCATAACCTAACATCAGTAAATAAAAATTTAAAAGTTTCAATTAAATATTTAAACTTTAGGTCTTATAAATGTTTTTTTTATATTTGTCTATATTGACTTGATCAAGAACAATTTAGTTCTTAATTATATCAAAACTTTCGGCACAATTAACGTTATATTTCACTTGTCTACCCAAAAAACAAAAAAAAGTTCCTTTATTGTTTGCTTATTTGATTAAGCAAAGGTTATACCTATATTTTAATTATTTTTATAAAATTTTTATTTATTTAAAAAAAAATTCATTTATTTATATTGTTGTAAAATATTTATAGCATCTGTTATTAAAGATATTTTTATTATTATTGAGTATTTTTATTTGGTCTGCAAATACCTTAATGTTTAATATTAACAAAATATTAAAAGAAAAAAATATTGTGCAACAACATAAAATATTTAAGCCCAACAAAATAAATTAAACTAAGAAAACAATAATTATCAAAAATTATTATTAGAATTATGAAAGTTGTTTATTTATTGCATACACTTTAAGAAAATTACATAATATTAATTAAAATAAAACAAGAGTTTTTTGTTAGAAATTTCATTGTTTACATATAAAAACTATATAAAATTGTATTGAATGTAAACAAAAACAAACAAAAAGTTGAAAAATAAAATTTTTTTTAAAACGAAGTTGACAAAATCGACAACAATAATTTAAGGTAAGTAAACAGAGAAAATAATATTCCTTAATTACACAGTATGACATTGATATTATCAAGGCGAATCCACATGTGAATTCGCCTTGGATATTAGCAATCTTGGTGTAAAACACAAGATTTTTATGTCAATCAAAACAACAACAAAAATAGCAATCAAATATATCAACATAATTTTTAATTTCTGCTTTGAAAATTGGTATGTACTTACGAACCTATAGGTAGATATTTAAATTTTTATAAAATTTCTTTGCAAAAATATTAAGAAAAGCAAAGCAAAAATGTGGCAAAAACCTATGATAATTACTGTATTTATTTTATATTAATTTTGTTATAAATGTTTTTGTTATAGAAAGTTACTATTTTCTAGCTTTTATGTTGATAATTTTCCTATTTAATGTTAAAAAAAGTCCACTGTTTAAAATTTTAAAAGATACATTTAGCAACCCTGGTAGCGTATGTTTACATTTTTTACCGCTATTTTAGAAATATTTGTACCTATGTAGATACATATGCATGTATGTGTGTATTTTAAAACATTAGCCACATAATTTTACACTATAAAATTATTCCTTATTCTTCTATTAAATTATAATATTGTTTCGTTAATATTATCAATTTATTAGACAAACTTACTTTTTGCAACACCACCATAACTAAGCAGCAAAACCACAAACTACAAGCAAAACACTAAAGACAAACCGGCATTTAAGATGATGACTTATTTACATAATTTTTGTTTTCTAATACGAGTAGTTACACTTTTTCACAACACAAACACTTTTCTAACACCGAAGAAATATGTTTTTTCAATTATTATTCTTATATTTAATAATTATTGTACATACACACAATAATTGTAATTTTAAATTTTTGCTTCTAACAAAACGAACAACACTTCACAGCTGAAAATATTTAACTGAACTTATTTACTATTAGTGATGCCATATGATCTTATTTTGCAACTTTCAGAGATTGATTTTTAAAGTGTAGAAACATTTTTTCAGTTTTTTATACGTACATTAATATAATAATAATAGGGAGAAAATTTTGTTAAAAAATTATTGTTTTAATTTTTATGATACATATTTTCATATGTTTGCGATAATTGTCATAATAATTCGTTAAATTAAAGTCATTTAAAATTGCGACCAACAATGGTCGATTGCACTGGTTTATAAGTAAGTATATAATAATGAAATATGTTTAATATACATATAATACAAAAAACGCATAAAAGTAAATAAATTATTATTGTTAATAATAGATGTTAACCAGTGTACCAGCAGAAGCAAGCCGTAGCGGCGCGACTGGCGGCTAGCCGACTAGCTGATTTTTTTTTGCAAGCCGAGCCGCCGCCGAAACACTCTGCTGATCAGCGGCTGAATTTCAAGCCGTTTTTGTTTCTTGTTACATACAGAAATTTTTTGAAAATTCAAATTAAACTAATTTTTCATATAAAAATTTTCAAAAATTGCACTTTAACCATTTTGTTTTAAGTTATCTGTTTTTCGGCTCAAAGCCGTTAAGCCGCCGCCGCCGAAAATTTTTGCTTCTTCAGCCGCCGCCGATTTTTTTCCATCGGCTTGCTTCTCTGTGTACCAGTCTTGTATATGTAAAATTTTGTTCATATCGAACTTGATATACACCAATGCCGTTAATTTGTGTTTTCCAACGTTGTGTGCACAGAGTTGTACAAACTTTCGATTTGAATCGAAATTTTGCGGGAATTAAAAAAGTATAGGATAGTAAATCTGGGGCCTAATTCCGTCAGTCGATAGCGATCGAGTTTTACTCGAACGTGCGAGTTTTCTTTGCTTTAGGTATAGGAATTCCAACTGGATTCTAATTGGAATTGTAAAAACTCACGTTCGAGTAAAACTCGATCGCTATCGAATGACGGAATTAGGCCCCTGCATCGGTTCCTTAACACAAAAGAACGATAAAGATACAAATAATGTATGCAAATATTAGTTGTCACAAAAAGGCAAAACTAAAACACAAAAACGCAAACTGACAAGCCATAAATTTTAAGTTTAATGTTTAAAAAAGGTGATCGAAAGGTCAACTTAGAACTTTTTGCCGGATTTCTTGGTTTTTCGATCTAAAAATCAAAACTCTTTTACCAAGAACCTGTCTGAAGTCCTATTTGAGGCTACATATTTATAAGTGCCCACCTTAGGTAAGTTTTTTAGGCCGACGACGTATCTTAAACCAAAGTTTAGCGAACATTTTAAAACTGAGTCGAACTTAAGCCTATTTATTTATATACCCTTCACCACAGGTGACATTCCGTTTGTAATTTCTACAATATTCATTTGCGAGCCCATAAAGTATGTACAGGGTGGCTGATGAAAGCTGCTACAAAAAAAAAACGTAATAACTTTTTCTGTGTAGCCAACCTGTTCCATTTTTTTATTTTATAGATTGACCTTTAGATTTAACGAAAATGAAGAATTGGGACAATGAAACAAGAATTTGGATAGTGCGCCGCTTTCACGCTTTAGAGTCCGTCCAAAGAGAATATAGGCGCACGTTTGGCGGCTCTCCTCCTAGCAGATGGCCTTATCATCGATATCCCATACAATCCAATCCTAGAGTTTCGACAAGGAGCTTATCTGCAAATAGGTGTCAGCAGCCAGTCACTGCAGACAATTTTGCATTAAGATTTAAACTTGTTTCCATATAAGATTCAATTAACAAGCTAACTGAACACAACAGACTTCCCGATTTGCTTGGAATTTTGCGAGATCATTCAAATGGCTTGATGTTGCAAAATTTATCAGCTACCCTGCACATACATACATCCATATGTATGTATGTATATACGCGTAGTAAAGGTTACATAAGATTTGGCACAGCCGAATATTGTGCCATTAGTTATTTTTTGGTTAAAAATTTAATACTACTTCTGGCACCAAATTACTTCATCATTAATTTGTGTATAATTGTTAAATCCGGTTATTGGCGGTAGATGAGTTTTTGGCCGGATTTGCGTATTCGGTCGGAAACTAATATTT
Organism: Paykullia maculata; assembly: GCA_003055125.1. Taxonomy (NCBI): domain Eukaryota; kingdom Metazoa; phylum Arthropoda; class Insecta; order Diptera; family Rhinophoridae; genus Paykullia; species Paykullia maculata. Next base: position 1,012 of record NDXZ01076889.1, on the reverse strand, counting down.
ATTTTAAGGGACTGGTTCATTACTTTTCCGTAACTCGATACCGTATTGTCTCATATCAATTAATAAAATATATAATTGTCATTTTTACTATTTGTTTAACTTTCTCTTGTCTAAATTTTTTTTTAATAAGTTTTTATTTTTGGCTTAAAGTTCATATATTTTGAAATCGTGACATTCCTACTACACTCGGATAATATCATATCGGAAACTAGATTTGTAAATAAAATAATCTTCTTAATATATTACGATTTTAAACACATGAACTTTAAGCTAAAAGTTTAAATTATGTATTATTAAAAAAAAAATTTATAAATAAAATATTTAAAAACTTGTTTTGTTACCCCCCTATAATTGATTCGATTAAAATATATATTTTTAATTTATTTTTTTTATTTGATTTTTTCCTTTTTTTTAATAGTTTTTTTTTTAATATATAATATGTATGTATTAGTAAAATATTTTTTATTTTTATTGTAAGGATTATTATGCATTTAGCATAATATTAAAAAAATATTTTTTTTTATACTTTTGAAATGATTTCGTTTTAAATTAAAAAAAAAAAGAAAAGAAAAACGAACACCAACTTTATTACACTATGATAATAAAAGAAAAAAGCTCAAAAAAATTGTTTGGACATTAAAAAAAGGAATTAAATAAAAACAAAACAAAGAAAATAGCATTGACAAGACACACAAAACTAAAAATTTAATTAATTTAAAACTAAAATGTAAAACAGCACATTGTTTTTTTTTTCTTTAGTTTATCTTTAAATAATAAAATTTATTAAAAAAGCTTTATTTTCTTATGTAAAACTGTGTTCTTTTTTTAAATATAAATATGTACTTATTGTTGTTGAAGGTGTTAATGAAGATTTAATTGATATTTTTTTTTACAAAGTTTTTACTTCTTTTAAGAAAAATTTGAGTTTTTTTATTTTACTTGTTACAAGATTTCCTTTTAATTTTTTTAAGAAAAATATGAATGCATTATTTGTGGTAATTGTTGTATGTAG
>NDXZ01076804.1:0-27363 GCA_003055125.1 Paykullia maculata | reverse complement strand
CTGAACGTCGACCAGTCATGTTATGATTGTTATACACCGTGCCATTCTAATCAAAAATTAAATATGTACATTAGGGGTATAACCAATTTTTTGGTAAAAAACCATAAGGTCAACCATGCCCTAGCAGCCACGAAAATCATAATCTTTTGTAATTTTTCTCAAAAAAGTTCACGCACCAATTTGTTTTTCTAAACAGGTGTACACAAAAACAAAAACTAGAAAAATTATGAGTTAGTTACTGAAAGATAAAAATTTAAGACTTAAAGTTCGAGGAGATTTACAGAAAGGATAAATATCCTGAACAACTTTAATGGCACGCTCCGCACAGATATTACTTCTTTGTTGGTTTCGGATTATTGAATAATATTTTTGCCAATGCTTAATAAAGCAGTTTTAAGCTGCTTCAAATCTTGAAAGTGATTGATATAAAAGTTCGAAGTTGTCGTCGCGAAATCTTTGGTCTGAAAACCATATGTCAAACCATTTTCCGCAGATTAACTCTCATGTCGAAAACAGGTCATTCTGATATTTTGGTAATAATATATAAGCAAAAAAATTGCTCTAAAGTTCCAACGAGCGTTACTTATTGGGGGTAAGGTTTAAAACTTATTTTCTGTCCTAATATAAATAAGGACTCCAATAATTTAAAACTATTGCGAGGTCTTCTTAATACAATATTGAATATTCATAATTTTATACGGTGTTTTTTATTCATTTTTAATTTTATTTTTTTCGAAAAAAAAGGTTAAAGATACGTTTTGGTTTGTGGGAAAATCTCTTACCATCTCTAAATATTAATAAAACTTCATACTTGAGCTTATTTTTGTTTTAAGTAACAAAAAATAAAATTAAAAATTGTAAAAATTTCATCGCGGGTACGCTATGCTTAATTTGATATATTAAAAAATTGTTTAAAAGTTATATCCCTTATGTACATGTATCTTGAAATTTGTAATAAAATTTTTCTTTTTAAGCAATTAGGCCTTTTGTTAAAAATAGCGAACACAATTTTTTGTTTGCTTTTTTTCGCTTCAATCTTATGATTGTTTATATAAATAAAAATAACTTAAACCAATTTAATTCTACAATAAAATAACGTTTAATTTAACTCATTGTCCATCTTTCAGTTCTAAACTGTATATAAATTATAGTTTTGTTAAAGTTATTTACTTCTTAAAACTTTTTAATTCAATGATAGAATAACTTCTAACTGCACATTTCAACAGTCGGCACACCTGATAAATATTTGCATGTGTACGCAAGGAATTAAATGTGTGCACAACTTCCTTTTTCACTTACCTGTTTGCACATACACCTCTAAAAAGTTTTATAACTTATCACTGGTGTAGATATGTATTTCCGCTAATCACAACAAATCCTTTATTGCTAGATATTAACACACTCTATATGAAAGGTATCAAATAAAGTGTAGAAACAACAATAATAATTTAAGCAACAAGTTTAATAGTTGCAAAACTATGTGTGTTCAAGGTAAAATATACTATTCACATGATATTACTGTTGGTAAAATGTACAGCAAAGTAAAAGTGACATTGCTTAGGAAAAAGAAAGTAAAACAAAAATAGCCACGTGAATAATTTTTTAGTATTAAGGGCTGGTTTTAGTTCTAGCACTTTATCCTGAGGAAATCTCTCACAAACAAATTTAAAAGTTTCATATTTAGTTGCTCAGATATTTTGAAAAATACTAATTGTTTTTAAAACAATCGCTATGATATCAGTGGTCAGCATTAATAAGCCTCTACTATGAATATAAACGTTCGCAAATGGTCACTTATTAATAGCAAAAAAATTATTTATTTGTACTGATTAATATTAAGTGATATTCAATTAATTGTTGAAATTGTAAGACAATGAAGAGAATGAACTTTCAAAAAGCAAATACGAATTTCTAACAAAATTTCATGAGTATTTTAATTTAACTATTGAGAATTAAGGCAATCCTGGAGCTTCCGATTATTTCATTAATAATTTGTATAAAGATTTTAATTGACTGAAAGAAAGCTTAGTTCAATCACTAGTTCGCTTTCTATTTTTTTCTGACAGATATAAAAAATATTAATTAACTAAAAAAACACTCGATTAGTGACCACAAAATGTCAGCTGAAGGACCAGCACTTTGCAGTATAAAACAATTTGCATTAAGTACTTACAGCTGTGTCCGGTGAGATAAACGACTTATAGTATTTTACCACGAGCCAATCGCGGGGCAGACTTTCAATTTGAAAATATTCTAGCCAACGCATAAAGAAAGCGGTCAGAACTTCTAGAATTTCAATCGAAAAAAGAAAAATGCTTCTTTATGATACTTAAATAAATTTATTTCGAAATCGTGACAAACTCTTCAGTTAATACTAGACTTGGTGTATTTCAGTGAAATAAATAGACTAGATGAGACCAGTCAGAAGCTAATTGTGGTAGAAAATTTTTAAAACTGTAAATTTATAAATTAATTTTATTTTTAATCTTTTCTGTATGAGATAGATATATGTTCTTTATTTATTTAAATATACGTAGCAAAACACACATAATACTTAAAATAAATGGTTCACGAAGAACATAGGGCGTCTTTTAAAACGTTTCTGTAATCATTTTGTATTTAAGAAGTTTGACTGATCGGGCCAAAGCACCCGATCCCAGAGTTGTGGCTGCCAATACACCTTAAGGCCGGTAAGTCGTTTCACTGCATAATACAGCTGAGCTTCAGTGATTAGATGTTACCAGTTGTCACCTATTTTCTGAGATGCATCCGTAATAGCATGCCACTCAGGTTACCCAGTACTGTACATCTTCTCGTATTAGCTGTAGTCAGGTGGCCTGAAATACATTAACAGGGAACACTTGGTCATAGGTAGGACGTCGTGAGGTGCATGGGGATTTCAGACAAAGAAACCGCTTCTTGCTATCCTCAAGTAAATAGCAGACAGAGAGCTTTGAACCTCATTAATTAATAATGGGATGATCATTAATAACTAAAATATTTAAGTAGCATCAGCTTTAAACATTCTTGGCCAATAACTTTTTCTAAGGGTTTATTCTTACTAACAGTCTCTAATACAATTCAAACAAATTAAATGTGCAATTTTAATGCCTAACTAGTATAGTTAAAAGGATTTTTTTATTTGATATAATATTTTATTAATTGTTGAGTAAAATCTTTTTTTTTATAAAAATGTTGTGGACTAGTATTTTTGTTTTATTACGTTTTAAGAATTTTTTCTTAGCAAAAAAATTGTTTAAATTTGTAACAAAAATAACTTCTTAAAGTAGTATTAAAAAAAGGAAGATTTCTACTAAATTAAGAATTATAACTTTCTTAATAGAAACGTGATTTCTTCTACATTTTTTTAAAGTATTTAAACTTTATATAAAAAAGTCATCAAATTTTAAATATTTGACTTATTAGTTGCTGGTTAAGTTCTTAAACTTTTATACATTTAACTTGATGGGAATGGCTTATTGTGTCTTAAAATCAGTTTGACACTAAACATCAATACGTTAGTAATTTTTTTCCTATAACAATCATTGTCAATAGATTGTCATAGTAAAATATGGAGAAAATATTAGGAGTATTAATAAACTTTTTTTTGAAGCTTTAACTTAAACTGTTTTTATAAGTTTTGTGTGATTTTTTAAAGCACATTTTGCAATAATAGATAACAGAGAGAGAGAGAGAGAGAGAGAGAGAGAGAAAACAAAATATCAGTAGCAAATAGTCAAATAAGTTTTAGAGGTTGTTGTTTGTTAAGTTATTTTTTATAAGGGAAAGTGTCTCAAGTGGTTTTTAAAGATTTGTTTATTTATTTGAATTTTTTTTTGCTTTTTGTCCTTAATGCAAACTTTATCTAACTTGCAGTTTTTAGACATTTTTTCTCGTTTAAAAGTTTTAATACGAAAATCTGAATAAAATGTATCGAGCATGTTTCCCATTTTAAAAAGATCTCTTATTCCCATTAAGTCATGTAACGCAAAAATATATTTATAAATTTGCCTTCAACAAGAATTTTTGTAAATTTTTCTTTTGCATTTTTTTTATTTTCTCATTTAAAATTTGCATCGTAATATATTCTTAAAAAAAACGCTAAATTTTGTTTCCTATGAAAAGCAAGAAGACAAATACAACGGAAAATGAAATAGAACAACTAGGAAAAAAAAAACAAAAACTTAAATTTAGTGGAAATAGCACAAAATTTGTCGAAATGTTATGGAAAATTTGCAAATAATTTTTATAAAGCTGCTGTAAGTATGTTTATAGCAAAAGGACTTAAGAAAATAGAGGAAATTTTGTAAAATTATAAAAGAAAAAATAAAATAAAGTATTTATGTTAGAGTGAATTAAGGGAACAACATTTTTTATTATATGCCTTTTAAAATTGACAATTTTTTGCGAAAAAAGTTTAAATTTTTTTTTTTCGTTTCAGTTATTGCAAGAATTTTCTAGTCAAAGTCTAATGGCAAATATTTTTGGAACAAACATTTAATGAAATGACTTGACATTAAATACTTTGCAAATAAATTGCTTAGTTTTGAAAGAATCTTATTGTAGGCGTTAAATATGCGGCACAATTAAAGTTTTAGCGCCAAATATGAGAAACCATTAGAGGTGTAATTTAAAATAGTGGGTTTTTTGATATCCTGCGAGAGTGAATATTTTTAATATTTTTTTGTTGCAATTGAGTTGTGTCACAGAAAAAAATATCAGCACTTTTTTTCTAATTAAGGCGTTATTAGAATTTAGAATTAAATTTAATTACGGTATTATTTAATTTGATTAAGTATTAAATCAACAATTTTATTTTTTATATTTCTTTTCAATTGGGTTCTTTATTGAAAAAAAAGTTTTTTGAATTAAATAATTAATTCATTTAATCAACTGTCCTAATTGAGTTAAGCTCTTATTGAAAATATTGGTTCTTTACCATTAAAATTTTAAAATATTAAAAACAGATTTTTTTCTATATTTTTGTCGATTGTAGGTCTAGTTGTTAGAGCGTCGAACTCTGTCGTTCGAATCACGGCAGAGGAAGAAATTAAATAAATTAAATTTCAAACTTAGCAATGATCTGTACACACACCTTCTAATCGTATACGATTTTGTTTCGAGGGAGGTAAATGTTTTCTTTTCAATGACATTGATATTTTTTCATTTAACATTTTGAGTAATTCAATTAACAACTTGCTTAAAGTAATTTTTAGTTTAAATTCCTTTTTTAATAAAATCTAAAATTTTGTTATTTGGAAAAAAATCTCAGTTTTTGTATTTTTTATATTTTAGGTAATTCATATAATCATTTTGGTGATAGGTGCAAATTTGAACATTTTTTACCTTGGTTGAATCATTTTGGTGATTGAAACAATTTTTTAGTTTTTTCTGTGTAGGCTTTTCGTTATTATATTAAAGACTTTTTAATTAACCACTTATATAAATAATGTGGAAACAATTGTTAATTCACAAATGTGTTGCTTAAAATTGGAATAAATAAATTAAAACTTGAGCTTTAAAATTAAAATTTTTTTTTAATTTTGGTTTATGAAAAAACCAAATTTAATTTGATTTCAAGCTATTGTTGAAAGCTAAGCTGATTTTTAGAAGCCGTAGATAAAATTTTGTTTTAACAACAAACTTGATGAAATATATGACAAAAAATAATCCATCCCAAATTGGTTTACCTATTTAATAATTACACCATGATAAGAATCTATAATGATTACGAATAGTAAGTAACACAGTCCTTTACCCCAGGTCTTCACATAGCAATATTTATTGCCGCAAACGTCAAAATTGATTGCGTCTATAAAAATTGTAACGTGCGATATGTGGCAACTCAATGCGCAATGGTTGTTCTACTTATTGCTTAAGCAATTATTGCTAGAAATAAGCTGTCAAATCAGGTGTATTTACAAAACACACAGAGAAAATGAAGTGTTAATTGATGATACTTAAAAAAGATTTTATTTGTATCAACGGCATCCATTATTAGTTTAAAGAAAAAAGCATGGGAAAAAATTCCTATGAATATGGGGAAATGTTACGATGTAGTATTTATAGTTCAATTATTTTAAAAACATAAAACTAAAAAAAAATTTTCATTCATCTTCGCACGTTAAAAATTTTGTATTTGTGACAAAGCAATTTGACGTTTTCTCCATCTAAAGCAATCATCAATCATTGTTCAGTTATTCTGCCGACGTTTTTGCTTGTGTTTAGCAAAAAAAAATTGCTACATGTAGCACAAGTACAAAAATTTTGTTTTATTAATTCTTAATATTTTTTCGGTGTATATCAGCTTCAAAATAAAAGAAAAAATACTGTCAAAAATGCCTGCATAAAAAAATAATGAACGGCAAAAAATTAAAACAGTAACAATTGATCCTTTAAAAAATTGTTTTCTACATTGTTCAAGGCAAACAAATAATAATGTTAAATGAAAAGAAAATTGAGAGGGCAAAAGGCATTAAGTTTTCAAAGCAACCACAATGGGATGATTGTGACTTATAACAAATTCAATATAAACTCAAAAAGGAGAAACCATGATTTCTAAAAATACATTTTACAACAAAAAAAAAGAAAATATTTTTATGTAAAGTTCTTAACAATTTTGATTTCAAATTCAATAAATCTGTAATTTTGCACTCTTGCTTAACGATATACCAATCACTCTGTATTCCTTTAGAAAAACAGAAACAAATCTGCAGAAATACAAAAATAAATTGACAATTGTTTTGCTTATTTTTGCCCTTAAAAAAATTAAAGTATTTCTTGGTTATTTCTATTAAAAATAAAATAAAAACCCAAAGGGCCCATTTTATAAAAAAGGGATACAAATAAAATACTTAATTTGCAAGATACTTTTGTTCTTTTTTGTTTTGTTATGTGATTTGTAACTTTTCGTTTTGTTCTTTATCTCTATAGACATCCGTTCAATCCCTCTCACACTACTCACACCATTCAAATACACGTTGAAAATCTTCGATATTTAATATAAGTTTGTGACAAAGTGTGACAAAAAATGTGCCAGTATATATATTATTAAAGGTATATATATATGTGTGTGTATTGGTATTGTATAATTTACTAACAAATTTGTTGCCATTTAATAATGAATATACCTTTATGATTTTTTACCCCCCCGAATGGCTGGAGGCTGGCGTATCCGTTTCCGTTTAAATTCAATGGCTTTACAATTTTTTGTTGTTGTTAATTGTTTCTTCTCATTTTGCAATGCTTTTTTTTATTTTATTTAAAATGTTGTTGTTATTGTTATTGTAATTGCTGTTTTCTTTAGCTCTGCTCTCTGCTCTTTTTTATACATTTTTTGCTTATTTGTATTTGTTTATACGGTTTATTGTTGGACTATAGCAAGTTATTGCTATAGCTGTTTGTATATCATTGTATGGAATACAATTATTATTTGCCTTTCTTTTATTTGGTGGCCTTTAGAGCGGGAATTGTTACTTCTTCTGTTCATTTCCGCTGAGATTTCCTTTTCCTACTTTTGTCTGTTAATTTTTTTTTGTGTTATATACTTTATATCATATTTTTTTCGTAATTTATTTTAACTTTTCTTCGTATATTCTTCTCAATTTTATTGTTTTATGTAGAAAATGAGTAAACTTAAATAAAAAAATCCTCAAATATTCTTTATATTTGTATGCAAGTTTTAATTTGACTTAATGGTGACTTGGTGAGTGTAATGAGTTTTTAATATTGGTTAAATTAAAAATATTTTGAGTAAAAAGCTCATTGCAAATGCATATAATTTGCGCGGTGAACTGCACATATGAATGTAAAAGATCATTAAGAAGGTTTTTTATTTTTAACGTAAAGCGATTAAGCAAAAGCCAAAAAGCAGACGTAGTTGTACAAAGATGGCTAAAATATGACAATAATTTATTCACGATAACTTGTTGTACATATATACATATATATTATATTTGTCCTTTTAAGCTTCTACAAGAAGCAAAGAGCCAAACTGATATCTGGTTGTAGTAAAGAATTATTAAAAATTATATAAAATTTTCTTATAATTTTTATTTTGAATTTGTGATTAATTTAAAATGCTTTTTTAAAAAAATAAAGTTTTTAATATTAGCCAAGGGAAATTATGCTTCCTCGGAAGCAGCTTTGTCAGGCAGAGTGCGGTTGGGAACCGCTTTCACTTTTAATGAATGATTATATGTTTTTGTATGAGATTCCTTGCGTAGAGGCTCTGTCTTAGAATATACATATGTATACATTTTGTACATTACTTTTGAAGGGTAATAGTTTTAAAAGGCATCAGAGGAAGAAGTACTATGAGAGTCAAAAGTGAGTAAATACCAGTAAAGTATTTTTAATCATATCTCTAAAATAATTAAAATAAAAAAAAAATATTAATATATTATTGTTTTTTTTTTAAACAAAAACATCGAAAAATTTGGAGAAAAAAAATATCAGGAGTTGGCGGAGCAAAATATTTAATGCACTGTGGTGGCTCCGTTATGGAGTGATGGTGTTTTGCAGTATATGAAGTTGGAGAGCTTGATTTTATTAACACGACAATGAATGTTCAAGACTATATACAGAGCTTAGCAAAAAGTGTTCCACCAAGCGTTGCTAATTGGATTTGCCTGGACATTGGATCTTCCAACAAGAGAATGACCACAATCATACATCCCGTTTAGCGAAAAAATGCCTGGTATACCAAAGTTTAAGCCAAAGCTCAATCCTGTTGATAGTATTTGGGATTATTTAGACTGAAAGATCCATAAAAGGAACATAACTAGCCAAAAAACCCTAGAAAAAGCTTTAAGAGAGGCATGGGCCGAAATTCCAACCGAGTACACCAAAAAGTTGGTGCAATCTATGTCAAATAGAATAAAATGTGTAAAAAAAGCTAAGAAAGGCCAAACAAAATATTAGTTACCAAAAAAATTAAGAATTTTATGAATTTATATTTAGTTTTTATGAAGGTGTTATTTTTTAATTTTTTTCTTCAAAAGTGTAAAAAAAAAAAATTTGTAGTAAACTTTAACTTTTTGTTATATTTTACCGTTAAAAATAATAAATTAACTATTTTGTTTTTGAAAGAAAATCTATATAAATATAATTTTTTATATTAATTTTCTTAGAGAAACGAAATACTTCACTGGTGTTTACTCACATTTGACTCTCATAGTCACGCACTAGTCACATTAACTGCTTTAAAATTAAGATTTTTTTGCTTTTTTATCTACTAAACCCAAATTCATTTCTTGGAAAAAAAATATAGGAGACAATGTAAAATTTAAAAACAATGAAACCTCCTGTTTTCAATCTCTTTGTAGTTATAACATGTTTTTCTTGCTTTTGCTGTCCTACCGACACCAGGGATGCAAAATAAGAATTTCCAAGTTGTACCAACATGTTAATAAAATTGTACTTTTCCGACCCCAATTGTAACAAAAAATTTGTTTTGGATATTTTTTTTTTAACAAACAAAAAAATCATACATAACAATTCATAAGTACATTTATTTATATATTTAGGAAAAAACAACGTTAAAAAAATTAATAAATAATATAATATAATATTTTTAAATATTTGAAAGATACAAAAAGTCTTAAATAATAATAATTGAGATCAGTCATATATTTGTGGATAACAAATTTTTTTTGTATTTAAAAATGATGGCAAGAAGAATTTGAGGAATGTAGCAAATCTTTTGTTTGTAACAGGCTCGAGACTGTAGTTTCATTAGTTTTAATAATATTTTAATACGAAATAGCTCTATCTACATTAGCAGATTAATGTGGAACAACTCTTGACAGAATCTTCAAACATTAATTCGTTTAACTTATTTGTTTATAATGAACCATTCTTTAATTTTTAAACCTTTTAAATAATTATATATCAGCTAAAGTTTTTATTAGTGTGTTTATTAGTTCAAAATGTTCTTTTCCATTTGGAAACATTTTTACTTTATATTGAGAATTTTTAAAACCATTTTAAAATTTCATTGTCAAGGTCCACTTTTTTCTTAATATTTCACAAAATTTTATATAAAACTTTTCAAAATTTTTTTAAAATCCATGACTGAAGTAATAGGGGAAAATTGTACCAAAAAAGGTACAATTGTATGAATTTTTGCATCCCTGATCGACACCTACGGAACTGTGTGCGGTATAAATATATCAAAATTATCTGGAAGAAGTGTTTTTTTTAAACCCATTCATAAATGTCTAATATTTAGAAAAGGACTCCAGCTGCCTCTATTTATTTAACACTTGTTTACAATTAATACAAATTTTAACAAACGAATCAGTTTTGTTTAGTGTGTGTGTGTGTGTGTGTATGATAAGCCTAAGGCTATTTAACTAATTTAACTAAACAGTTGTTGCATACAATTGTGCATCGATACGTTCTCAATTAATCGAAGGGCTAGTTTTAAAAATTATCTGCCCTTGATTTTTTCCAATCGCTGTTTAAAAAAAGTAAAAAGAGTAAACTATTAAAGGGCATCCCAAGGTTTTTTTCATTAGTGTTTATTTGATTAGAACCTGTGTATCATTTTCTGTTTTCACTTTATTGTTTATTATTATTTCTTTTTTAAGAAACATAAACATTTATGTTTTCGGTAAAAAAACAGGCTCCAAACTATAACACAACAAGTGAAACAAAGAATTATTATTGTCTTTATTAAGCTGAAAACAAGTTGTGTCTTTAGGTGCTTCTGCTTTTGATAGTTTAATTTTTGCCAATATTTGTACTTGTGTGGTTAGAAGTTATATTCCTTCTTTAGCTTACACTTTCCTTTGGCATTCATTTATAAACCATGTATATATTTTTTAGTCTTTTTTCCATTTCTGAATACATTAGCCACTGGACTAACTTCAAACTGATGATAAACCTAATAATGTTGGTATATTCTTTTGTAGCTCTTGGTAGTACTAACAGTATCTATTGCTTTAGCAAACTACTGATGTTGTTGTAACTATTTTAATGTTAAAAGGTCTGTGTGAAACAATGACATAAAATAACCAATTTGCATAGTTTAGCTAGTTGAACGCTTCCTGCATTACTTAAAGGCAAAAGAAAGCAAAACGAAAAAAAAAACACACTGGAAATAACACAGCAACAAAAAAATATGAAATATAGTAAGAGAAAATACAGTTTCTAGGGCAAAGGACAATGGTTAATATTGTGTTTTTTATTATCATAGTCTCAACTCAGTTTTATTTACATACCCTAGAAAGATGATACAAAAAATTGTCTTGGAGTAATTGATGATGACCAGGAGAGTAAATGGAATAGGAACAGAGAAAAAACTAATTTATTCATAAGAGGTTTTTCTCCGTTTTTTTTAGAAAATCATTTTACTTTCAGTGTTTATTGTCCCTAAATCGGTAAATAGTTAAGTGCTTTTGTATTTAACTGGACATAGAAAATTGTTGAGTTTATACGTCAATTATCAACAATTGCTTAAATGCAAACTAAACAATTAAAATAAATAAAGGGTAGAAAAATAGAGAAATGAAGAACTTTGCTGTGAGAAATATTTATATAATAACAGATGAAGATATAGTTTGGTGGCCAAACATAGAGCAGATCAGGTTGAAACCAAAATTGTTATTATGCGAGTTCTTTGATTTTATATTGTTGGTTGCGGTAAAAATGACGAACTGGTGCTTTGATGGCTTTAGTGTTTGTGTTTCCATATCACCTAATCATAGTAGACAAAGTGCGCTCAAGCTTAAGGATATTAAAAATCTGAAAAGTCGAATCTTGCGTGGACATTTGTGCAAAAAAACTGGCTAATAAATCAACAATCAATTTTCGTTAGACACTTTAATACCAAAACCTTAAAGCTTGAGAAGGGGGCCCAAGTCTGGTATGCCGACGGATCTATACACTTTAATGTAGGACTGTATTGGGCCCTGCGGTTACTAAATATTCATCAATATTTCAGGCTAAAATCTATGCGGTGTGTGTGTGCCTATAAGTTGGATAGAAGAGATGTAAGAAGAAACGTCAAATTCATCCTGTTAGAGACTGAACAGTTTTTAAGAAGCCCTTGTAACATAAAATTTACACTGGTCAGTATTTGTGTTGACACTCCCAACTGACTCGGTGGGCATAATAACCAAATGCTGTCTTGGGTTCCGCGTCTGTATGTGCTAGAAGAAGAAACACTTAAAGCCATTTAATAGTGTTGAGTAGATGGACATGGCTCAATCGACTTCCCTATCTATAAGGATTCAGAATATATATACTTTATGGGGTCGCAAATGAATATTGTAGAAATTACAAACGGAATGACAAACTTACATATACCCTTATCACCTCTTGTGAAGGGTATAATAATCCTTGTTTTTCAAACCAAATAATTTAATATTAAAAAATATATACAAATATGAAATATATTTTGAAACGTAACGAAATGTTTGCATTTTAACATGAGTAATTAATTATTTAACATCTTCAAATTGAATTACTTTTTCTTTAATACTGATTCATATTTATGCCAACATAAGCCAAATATAAATATTTATTTTATTAAATCTCAAAACTGAAATTGAAATCAAACCATTTCATTAATATAAAAATTATATCAATTAAGTGCTTTTATGTTTTCATTAATTTATTACTATTTATTTAGTTCATTTTGTCTGCAGCAACTTTTTACCTTTTTATTTAAACCGTTATTTAGGGCAAGATATATATTTATAGGGTGAGAGGCATAAAAAAAGAGAGAAAAAAAAAACAAAAAACCAATATAATTGTTTTCGCTCTAAAAAGGATTTATTCAATCAAGCAAGTAAACTACTTTGTCTAAAAATAAACACAATTTTCAATCAAACCAATATTTTTTCAGCTTTTTGTTTTGCAACTTAATCTATCCGATAATTAACACTGAGAGAAAATAAACTATAATAAAATTTTTTATATAAAACAAAAGGGGTTTTTACAATGTTTTCTCTGTGTGTTTTAGACTTTACCCCCACTATTCATATCTGTAATAAATTAAGCTTAAAGTAAGTGAATAAATATATTTAGAATGAGAACAACCATTCATTTAAGTAATTTATTGCTAATGCGAATAAAGAGTGCAAGACATGAAAATGAAAGCACAAACGCACATACACATACATATACATGTAATGTGTGTGTGTGTAAAGAATGGTGGCAGCATATGATAAAGCTTAAAGTAAATACTTATTTTACAAACACTTACATTTGCTTTATTTGTTGTCACATGAAAGTAGAAATTAAAAAAAAAATTAAACAAAGACTGCCAAAGCCAAACAGTGTCAACTCATTAGGAAATTACAAGCAAAAAATGTTCACATTGGCAAATCACATCGCATTCGTTGCTAGAAATTGTGATTCTAAGCAAAGTAGCAAAATGAAAAAAGATAAATAGAGTTTTATATTCCGCATTAACGAATCTAAGCTACTCATCACTAGAAAAAGGGTGCAATTCTTTGTTTTATCAATCAATTTATTTGTGCAATCAATTGTTTTATGCAACATATAAAGTCAAAAATATTATTAAATAGAAGTTGTGATCAAAAATGTTTTCGACTTGACCATACCATGTAGTACAATGAAATTTAGAAACTAAGCGTAGCAATAACTAGAAATACATCTAGCATCTAAAATGGAGTTGACACAGTGGTAGGTAAACGATAGCAACGTTCCAGAAGACAGCGAGCTGCTAATACTTCTATGGCAGCTAACAAGAAAGAAACAAAATAAAAGTAAAATAATTGGCAACATTAAATTCCGATATTAGATAAGTAACCTTAAAAAAAATTTTATTTAAGGACCATTCTAGTCCGTATTTTATATGTTCAGACAAAAATAACATTGAATAGATTTTTTTATTTTTCTGAATCAGAAATTAAATCAAAAAATTTTTTTAAATTTTTTAAATTTATAAATATGTTTTCTAGTTAAAATTAAAAATTACGCGGGCTTGAGGCAATATTTTATGGTACTGAAATTGTATATGATTATGTTTAAGACATTATCTCAGACTTTTATTGGTTGTTTCTTTTGCCTTTTTTAAGCAATTTCTTGTTATTAAATTTACATACTAGTGGTTTCACAGGACCATAGAATATAAATCTTTGTTGAAATTTTGTGCTCAATTGTTTAGGCATAAACGATGGACATTTGAGGGCAGCCCAATACAGTTGCAAATTCATTGGTTCCACTTATGTATTTTAATCCTATCTTCTATTAAATTTATTTTTTAAAATTTACAAAAAAAACCTTTTTATCGATAAAAATGATTCCAAAAACTTTAAGTTTTAAAAGTGGGCTAAGTAGCACTGGTTTGACCAAAGGATTAAATACTAGTTAAAAAAAGGCCTTTGATTTAAATGAAAAAATGCAGGAAAAACTAATTTGTAAACTTTTTTGTTAGTATTAATCAATTTGGTGTTATTTTTTTCGTTTTCAATATAAAAAGTTTATTACAAAAATAAAAATCTTCTTTCTAATTGTAATTAATAATTTTCTATCTGCGGACACAAAATTTAACTTCATACTTATATATTTTTTTTAAACTCTTCTATTTCTAAAAACAATATTTATTTCGATTTGTTACAAACCAACTGTCAAGCATATTATACCCCCTTATCTTAAGGATATGGTTCATAAAAAAGCAGAAATTAAACGGGAGCCAAACGGCAAACCAATACAATTAAAATATAAAAAAAACAAACAAACAGTGATGATTCCAAAGACATTAAATAAAGAAAAAACTGTAATCCAGATTATGCTTGGCAAAAATAACATTCTTGATTGTGTCATTTTTTCAAAACAGCAAGAAGTCAAGCGGTGCAAGGATAATAAACCACCTAAAGCGAGGATGATAAAAAATATATGATATAGTTTAATGTTTACAAAGAGAGCTTTGATTCGAGATATACTACAACTGATAAATAGATTCTAAGTTTTTTTTTAATAAAACAATTTTAAATTTAATTACGAAAAGCAAAATTATAGATAACAAGATTATAAAACCTTTAAAAATTTCGTTTTTGCGCTTGCAAACAATTTAGCAGCTTTTTAAAATAACTTAAAACAGGTAATTTTAAAAAAATTTTGGTTGCAAAATTGCAATGCCAAAAGTATTTGGTACTAGCTAGACTTTAAAGGACCATATCGACATCCTGCCACAATTTTCATTTAATCAACCAACCAAGTTAACTATTAAAAAAGAAAGTTCATAAAAAATACAAACTAAATTAAACTTAATCGATTTGCTAAGTAAACACAAATTGAAAAGCCAACAAATATATTTGCACGGATACCCATACAAACGAACTCTGATAGACACATATTCAGTTTAAACAAAAGAGAAAGGAAGAATTATAAAAATGTTAAAGTTATTTTCTTTGTTATTGTTGTTGTTGTTATTGTTTTTCCTACAATATGCCAAACATCCTGGCTGTAATAAAGCAGTGATATTGTTGTTGTTAGTGTGCAAGCGATGCACACAGCAGAAAAGGGTGGATAATATTTGAAAATATGTTTGTTCTGTGAAGAAGAAAAAATATGTTTTTTTTGCGTGAAAAATTCACTCTAAACAAATTAAAATTCAATTAAAAAGATGAAATGGCATTTCAGGACTTAAATCGCAACTGGATAGACAATGTGGCAGACAAGGCAATAGCAGTTGCAATCGTTAGTAAAAGAAAAAACAGCAAAAGCAGGCAACAATCCAACCAACCAAACAGCCAACGAACAGAAAATTCAACTGAATAACTTTTATGGATAGAAAAAAACTATATATATGAAAACAGACACATATACACACAGTTTTAAAGTTAAGAGCCAACCAACTAACAACTAGTCAACCAAACTCGTTGGAAAAGACAGTTTGTTAAGCGAAAGCATCTAAGCTACATGGATAAAGCAAAACGGGTCGTAAGTCGTAAGAGAGACAAAAAGAAAAATATGTATTTTTAAAATCGCAAAAACTAACAGTCACACTGACAGACTTACCAATGAACATATACACATACAAATACACACATACATAGTTGAGAAATGCAAAAAAAACAAAACTATTGTTGTACAACAACAACAACAATAGCAAAAGTAACAAAACCATCAGTATGAATACTGAATCATATTATTTCTCGTTTTCATATCTTTCAACTAACAACTTGACATTCTTAGTAATGACCAAAATGAATATAAGTAGATAAAAACAGCCAACAAGCAATTTTAGTTTTGAAATGACACTTTATTTCATAGAAAATCAAATTTTGTCTCTTTTCTTTTTGGACATTTCCATTTCCAAGTATAACTTCCATTTTTAATTTTATTTTCATTTCGTATTTCCTCGAATAGGAAATATTTAATGGCCAATACAGTTGTTTAAAATTTATAAAATTTGGTTAACATTTTATTTTAACTAACGCAACGGATAAGGTGAGAGTGTGAAGATAACCCTCAGCATAAAACGCTTAACGTATAGAGTAGTGCCAAGTTTTTCATGTGAAATTTTTGTCCAAGAACTATGTGAAGTATCTTGTAGCACAAGAATAAATAAGCCGGAGTAGTTTAACTAAGCCCACCTCAAAATTTTTTCTGGCCACGAAAACCTTAATAAAGTAGCCATTCTAAATAGGAGTTTTAATATAACTATTTCGCTTCACTATTTTCGAATTATTGTGGCAGTTTTTATAAACATTTTTTTAAGACAATTTACTTTAGTTTTATTTTTATTGTGATAATGAATAAATAAAAATTTTTGAAAAGTAAGTTTTTGCTGACACTAGCCAAGTGGAATGCATTTTCGAAACCAGCTACGGTTTTCATCATCAGCACTCTTTGATCGGTGGTTAGTGTTAGTTGTACATATCATCTATTTAACTCACAGTTTATTAGGAAATAGGGTATGGTGATCACCTGTCACCTATACATATCTATATTTCCTACCACTTACTGAGTGAAAACGAAATTTACTTCAGCAACTATTTTTTACTTTTCATTTATATAATTATTCTTAATATCACTAGTTTTATCCTGCTCTAGCCATCAGTCTGACCGCATGAAAGCAGTTGATTGTTTTCAACAATCTTTTTTGTTTTAATCATTTTTCTTTGCCTGGTTAGTGTTCAACTGAACGTTGACCAGTCATGTTATGATTGTTTTGCACCGTGCCATGTGTTTTCAATTAGAATTTTTTAATAAACGTTTTTTTTTTATTACGAACTTTAGTTTGTTTTAAGACAATTAATTTTGGTTTTATTCTGGCTCAAGTTGATCTTAAATTTTTTAGAAATTTTATTTTTTATCGTGATAATGAATGAATAATAATTTTTGAAAAGTAAGTTTTTGCCGACACAAGTCTAGTTTTGCAGAAATAAAAAATAATATGAAATTGTAAAAAGTTTCAATGTTTTCTTAAATACAACTATTAAAAATCGAATTTCACTTTAGGAATTTTTAATCAAAAACCAAATATATTTTATTATATCCCATTCGTAAGTGCCTTGAGTACTGTAATTATGTGGTTTTCAGTAAATATTATGTAATAACGTCGAAGACAAAATACTGCAATTAGGCATGGATTTTTTGTTAATATAAGAACGTAAAAGCGTTCGCCAAAGTGTGTGCTATAATCGAAAATATGATCTTGTCATCATTTTTAGGCAAAGTCCCACAACTGCATTTTACTATTTTTGTGCCTAAATGGACAAACCCAAACTGTCAGACTGAAGACTGCAGCCTTGAACTTCAACAAAGAATATTTTCGTTAATTGTTTATGCCACTTAAGTTAAAATATAATTTGTGTTTATATTGCAGTAGAGCTGTGCCAAATCGTTCGCTTCAGTGACCGCTGATTCTCGCTTAATTAGCAAAAATTAAATAGTTCGTTCAATCGTTCACTTTTGAGTGACAGTAAGGTAGCAATGGTTTCAAGGAAACCAACAATAGTCAAAATCAAGGCGAATTTGCCTTGAAAAAAATGTAAACAAAGCAAAATTACAATTAAAACACAAATATTCTTTTTGTGAAGTACGTTTATTAAAAATAACTTTGTTTGCAGCATTTTAAAAGTTCTGGTAATAAAATTTATTAAAAAATAATTAATGTGTTAATTTTGTTTAAAACTTAAGTGCCACCAAAATGCTAAACAGCCATACATGAATATCGTCCAAATCGCACAGGCTTTCGTCAAACCATGGCCTGGTTGACGGTTCCCAATACATTTTCGTCAATGTAGTGGGCTGTTATTGCTACATAGCTTGCATTATTTCTAGAAGACCATCCATCTGTGGTAAAATAGACTGCTACTGATGTGCGAATTTATTATTTTACGTTTTTAAGTATTTCCATGTGAACATTTGGAGGACAGGGTCTTTCAAGCTGGCAATTGATACCCCAGACAATACAACACTTCATTTATTAGTTCCCTAATTGCAGGCTTTTCTACAAAACGTAAAGAGTGATTATCCTGTGCGACTGCTTTAAAAACCAGTCTATGTATACATTGCACCTTTTGAAATAGATGGTTGCGAGCTAATAAGTTGCGAGCTTGTAGAGGGCTGTATGCTAGTTGAAAGCTGTTCTTCTGACAGTCGCTCTGTAGGCGAAGCTATATAAGTTTGTAACGACCGAGCCATTGAGAAATGTTTGGACTTCAGGTGACGACTAAGATTTCCAGTTTATCCCCCTGCAACGCTCTAAGGGATTTTGCAAAAGTTGCATTTGGCATAATTTGCTCCATCTTCTATGAAGTGCAAACAAATTTCGCTGTTTTTTTCTCAATGCTATTTTTAAATTATATTTAAACTTTTTTTTTATTATTACAAAACTTTTTAATGAAAAAAAAACACTATTACAAAGCACTTATAAGAATACTTAATTCAAATAATATAAGAAAGAAATATGTTTTACTTTTTCAAAACAACTCTTCTTAATACACAAAACCTTAACTGAAAAAAAACAACATTAAACACACACATTAAGGCGACTTCATAAATTCGCCATGACCCATATGAACGAAAGCAAATTTGACATAAAAAAAAAATCGAACGAAACAATGACCGTAGACTTTTAACCGGCAACCGTTCAGTTAAATGACGGGGTCAGTTCGTTTAATTTAACCCGTTCGTTTATGAAGGAAACAGCTCTATATTGCAGTAATTAAACACAAAAAAAGGATTTCACCTGTGTTTGACGATAAAGCAAAATTTGAATTTCAATTAATCACAAACTTTATACACACGTGTAGATAGTTTATATATAAATGTATATATAAATAAATGTATATATAAATCAAAGAACACGCAAAGTTTCGCTTTATATGAGTACAAGAATTGTATTTGGTCTATCGAAAAAATATTTAAAAAAAATTTGGTCACTGAAATTAAAATTTGTTTTTCTTAGGGAAAAGAGCTGCTACTTAAAATTGTTGTTGTTCTTCAAACATGTATGTATCTTTAAAAACATTTCTAACGACTAGCTGCTAGGTCTAGTGAAATTAAAACAACCTTAGTAGAAGTACTTTTTTTATCATTTCATACACCCCCCCACCTTTTGTATGTATGAAGGAGCAACAACCTTTAACTTTATCTTTTAAAAACTAATTTGTATGTCTGAGTGTTGCTCTTGTGTGAAAGACATCACTTGAGGTTTTTTGTTTGTTTGAGCAAAATATGATTGAAATGTAAGGTAAGGAAAGAAAATTTTTTCACTTAGTTGTTGCTATTAGAAATTAAAATCAATTTAGTATTCAACACAAGTTGATATATTCTTACTAAAATATATTTTGACTCTATATTTTGGGCTAATTTTAACTTTTTTAATACGCAAAGCGTATAGAGCAAATATTTACTTACCGCTTTTAAAAGTGTGTGTACTTTGTAGTTGCTGGTGTGAATACAAAAGTAATATAAAACAAAATTATGCGAACGAACAACGCGTGTTCGTTGTAAATATATTTAAAATATCTTAAGCTTGATGACAACTGTTTATGGTTACTCTGTGGATTAGAACAAGTGTATTTGAAAAATTAAGGGAAACTAGACCTATTACTGATGTTAGAAATACTAAACATTCAAGAATAAACCGTTTTAATGTCGATATTGAAGCAGTGTGTGAACATTGGGACATTAATTTGGTGTTGTTGGCAAGAATTTGAAATTTTAAGAGGCTCTCTCTGGCATAGACTCACAAAATATCTGTTTCTTCATGCTTAAAAAGTTTAGTACTAGAGCATAATGACATTGCACAACGAACAAATTATTACTGGTTTTTAGAAAAAAAAGAAACTCATCTAAGGTCATGAAATATCATTTACTTTGATGGATTTTTTAGTACTGAATTGAAATTACCACATTTAGGGTTCAAAGTGTTACTGATTAATCAAAATTTTAGACTGGAGCCATATTTGGACCAAATTTATTTTGCGGCTGGTCAAGTACAGGACTACTTACTACATGTTCTGGTCCCATATTTCATCTTTCATGCGATGTAATTCGATTCATTGTTATAGAGTTATTTATAGTTTGAGTTCTTTTTGAACAAGCCCATAACAACCCAGCATTAAAAATATAAATTGAACCCTTTTTGCACAAAATTTTATAACATTTGTGCAAAACGATTACAGAACATTTTAACAAAAATAGGCGTAGATATATGTTAACAATTTTACTAGCGCCATTTTCTTGGTGTGCTATGCGGTAATGATGCATTAAAAAAAATGTACAAAAAAACTTTCTAAAAGTGTGGAACTTATTTTAATTTTGTATTAAATCGAAAACCACGACATGTCTGACCTTTATAAACTTTATAAAATCTTAAAGAATCTTTAAAAATCTTTTGCAATATAAGTATTCATATACAGTTTAAAATGTGGAACAATTGAAAATAAACGTTTTTAATAAACCATCAGATATGCACAACATTAGATATTTATTTTAGTTTGTAAAAATTTCATTCCATCATTTTAATTTAAAGTTTCATGTACATATTTCGTTACAAATCTTACACACCCCTTATATAGACTTATTCTACAAATAACCTCGCTTATGTAAAATTTCAAGTATTTTTCTTATCAAAGCTTTTCAACACTATTCTTTAAATATTAACAAATATTTGTCAATAAAAATATCATTTTAACATTTTAGTGCATCATAAAAATATAAAAATATTTGCTTGATTTCATTTTTATACATTTTTTCTCTCTTCCATACCTTCATAAAACAACAGCAACAGCCTCTGTTGACACTTAAAAATGCGTTGGCACTCTAATAGATACTTTAAACTTCCTTTCAGTTTTTGCCCGAATGGCCATAATTGAATTTTCTCTGTGCGTTATTTATCAGTTCGATGCTAACAAAAAAAGGGAGCAGCAAAATAAAAATATAGCAAAATTTAACTACCAACAAAATGTTAATGGAGTTGACAGCGTTTTTTTTTTATTTAACGTCTATGGCAATATTAAATGTTGTTGACCAAGTTTAACAATAAAGAAGTTTGGACTGTCAGTGTTTAATCTTTGATACAAGTCGAAACAGTCACCATAAATATTATCGGTATAATAGTAAACAGCGAGAGAAGTGACGATGATGCCACAACGCCATCAACATGGTATTGAAGATTTTACAATAAACAACATATTTTCATCATTAACAATTTATTGTGATGCATAGACACAACATTGGTCTTCAAAGATAAAAGCCGAGTAAAATATCGAAAAGATATAAAACAAGTTGAATGTGACGAATTTTAAACACCCATCTGTTGTGTGTTAATTGTGGACATACACACTTATTATTAGAATTAAACAATGTGTTAATATAAATATATATAGTCTAAAAGGTAGGGAAAAAGAGACAGTCGTTGAAAGAAAAATTACAGCTTACCTGGCTCCATAAAATAGTCTCTTTTAGATTAATGTGAGCAGGGAAAAAATGAAAATGGGAGCTACAAGAATTAAAAACTGAATAAAGTAAAAATTCCTCCACCCTCCGAATTTTCTCCAGAAAAGCAGCCGCTATATATGTTATAAAAGTACAGTCGGCAAGTTTTAAAATACTTAAGGCGTATAATTAGAAAAGAGATGATATGATTTTCTCTTCCTCCCCTTTTTCATAGCTTAATAATAGCTAAAAGCATGGTCCTGCATAGACCGGTAGAGATGGTAATAAGATACATTTTACGATGTGAGTTTATTCTTGGTAATGTAGTTTTTTCTGTATTGCATGCTTTCGTTAGACCTGAGCCAGTTCATCTATAAACTCGAATTTTTCAAGCACAAAGAGGAATACCATAGAAGTTAACAACTGTACCGACACTAAGATCTGTTAGCTACATTTGAACTTCCATTTTTAACACAGACTTCTCCGTTACATCTGCTTCTGATCTTTAACAAAGCTCTATGAATATAAATGTTCAACATATATGAAAGATCTGATCTTTAACCAAGCTCTATGAATAAAAATGTCCAATATATCTAAAAGATCTGGTCAGCTACGTCAAACATTATACTCTATTAAAAAGGAATTTTACTGACTTGTAGATTTAGGTGGCATTTCTAGCATCTATGCTGTGGCGCAACCACTCAAATAAATACAGACTTTTGCACTTTCATTACCTAAGTCTTCGTGCTGGCCCTACACGACAGTTTGCAGCTTAAAATGAATTTAAGACAATTAACACTAACTGTTAAAATCAGTGCCACCTGATTAACCCTAGTCCTTATACCTGGATACAGGTGTGGCCAGTATGAAACTATTAGTGATGTGCCTCCCAGGCCGCTTAATATTTTTTGCTTAAACTTCGGATCTAGGAAGATGCCGCAAATCAGCGACGATTGACACCCCAACTACTGTCATAGGTAAAGGCATCCAACTACTGTCATAGGTAAAGGAGCTATGAGCCTCCAAAGTTGAGACCCCCAAGAACGTATACCCAAGTACAGATGTACTTTATGATAGTTAAATGCAAACTTATGAATTGCGTATGTGTATAATCAAAAAAAATTTTTGTGTTGGTAATAAAAATGTATGTTTTTATTTACATATATGTTGGCATTTATTTGCATATACATATAATTAAGGGATTCACAAACTACCTTATGATATCATAATATGATATGACCCAAAAATTTTAAAATGGTTTAAGTTGCTTTTCATACTAAAAGTATCTTTAAATAATATGGCTCTGGCTGTTATGTTTATTGTGCTATCGTAAGCTATCCTCAGAAACCTCAGCTAAACGGAAAAAGCAACAACAAAGTATTTAAACCATTTTAAATTTCTAGGACATATGACATTATGATATCATAAATCAGCTTGTGAATCCCTTAAATATTTTACTACTTAAAATATTTAAATTTTATACTTAGTATTGAAAATTTCGAACACAAACGAATTGCTTGAATACTGCAAACATATTGGCCGTTTACATAAAGAACACATGTTACGAGTGTGTCTTCTGCGTTCCTTGTAAATCTAAAACATGTAGCAGCTTGTCACCTGGGGTTTTTTCCGCCCACCAGCAGCTGCAGACATTAAGGTGAATCGTCAGCTTTTTCTTGTAAAGCCGAACTGATAAAGCTCGCCAAGTTTAGTGTTGAAGTTGCGCATTACCTGAACATTAACTGACCGCTCTTTAATGACCGGCATACATAGCTCCTTGGCTAGCTGACGAAGAAAGCGATTACGTCTCAACTAACTGTATCCTATGTTTGTATTATTTTCAAAATATATAATGTACACAGACAATGCCATCAAATCAGTCATATTGAAAAATAAAGATAGTGACCAACGCTTGGTCTGTCTTTGGTAAGTATATTCTCCAAGCAACTGGTCCACAACGTCCACTCCTCCTTTCGTTCCATTAAAAAAATTCTATAATTTCCGGTTTGCCGCTTGTGTTGATTGCATCATCGTCATGCATTGATGATAATAAAATAATTGCCTTGTTTTTTTCGCCACGTATGAGCATATTGAAATGTTGGGTAAAAAACCGAAGACTGTCGATTCCACGGGGCGATCTTTATGTGCCAACATTTCTTTGGGTATGAATGACTTATTTTTTCGCATAGTTCCAACCGCTGTCAAATTCGTCGACTATAAACTTGGAAGTAAATTGAAGATTTTAAAAATATTGTCCATTGTTAAATTATGTTCACTTCTAGAAAAACGGTTTACCAGATCCTTAACAATGCGTTCGTCCTGATTAATTTTCCCGTCCCGTAACAGCTTGGCCGTCATATATTTGTCCATGCAGTGGGTAAGAGATTTTGGCATCACATAACCACCACACTCGTATGCCACATTTCGCTGGTTTTGATGGTATATATTGTGTGAAACCCGTTCACCCATGATAGGGAAACAACTGCTCACCCACCGTAAAGTTTTCACTCGGTTTGTACAAATGCTCAAAATTGTACCTCAATATTGCCCATAACTCGGAGATTGGTGCAGCTTTGTCAATTTGTTGGCGTATCCCTCTAGTGCTTAAATCATCAAACCTTATAAAATTTAATATGGCTTGAAATCGTTGATTTGGTGTTTGGTTGACGTTTTGGAGCAGACAATGTGAATAAAAAAAGTTATGATTTTTTGGGATATTAAAATATATTTGTTAATATGCATATTCAGGCACCAAATCGCATTAAAAATTTTTTTCTCACAAAACAAAGAGAAAAATAAAAAAAAATTGCTACTGGCCACACTTGTACTTGGGTATACGTTCTCGTAGTAAATGTTGGGTATAAGGACTAGGGTAAGGTATCGTTGGGTTAAAAGCATGCTGATGATACTCCACTCACTAAGCTTGTTTAAGACAAGTCCCATCACCTGCTGTTAAATCCATCAATATAAGAATAAAACAATTTTATTTTTGCATATTAAAAATATATCTAAACACTTTTAAATGGATTTTATATAAATAAGAAATTACGGTAGTAGATTTAAACATAAATCTACTATAAGAATGTTCGATATGTTACATAATAATATCTTTCGATCCATAAAAGGTATGGCTTTTTAGTGCCTCAATAAAACACTGACATATGGTCAGAGAGTTTTATACACGATAGCTTTTTGTTCGTAAGGGAAGTTTTAATACCGTCTGTGTTATACCTTGACATATTACAAATGGAAGTTATGCCATATATACATATGTATGTATATGCATAACATTTTTTTAAGTGCCTGTAAAAACAATAAACATTAAAACCATAAATTTATTATGTGCGACATCCTTAAAACGTTAATATTTTCCCTTATTTATGGTGAGTTTTTATTCGTTTCATAGACGACAGACACATCTTTAATGGAACTGCTGCTAATGAATTCATGTATTGAAATGAAATGTCAAATGAATATTTTGAAAATAACAGCTTTAGCAGATAATCTGCTCATCAAAAGTTAAAATGACATATGGCTACTGAATAAATTGAAAAATTTGCGATAAATTTTCTAAACACATTTTTTCGTAAGTCAGTGTGTCCTTTAGGGGACCATGATTAATGATGGCTGCTATTGCTGATGAGGGAATGTTTTGTTATCTGAAGTTTTATAAGAAGTTTGTTAAAATTCAAACATTTCTTTGTTCTGGAAATGGAGTTTTTATTTATAGAAAATTTGTTTTAATTTTTTTCGATTAAAAAATTATAAAAAAATGTAACCTTTTTTAACGAATTGATTAAGGTACTTGACTAATATTAGTCAAAAACCATCAAATATTTGATTGCCGTAGTGTGACCACAAAATAATTTTGAGTGGCAAACAAAAAAACAGCTGATTTTGGGCAAACATAATTATTTGTCGGCAAACAAAAGTGTTCTTAATGTGACCCTAGTATGAACAATCAATGAAAAATATTAAAAACTTTTTGTCAAACATTTATTTGTTCGTACAAAATTTTTGTAAGAACAAACAACGGAAAATAATAGTATTGTCTGCTGTTCAAATTTTTCACACCGAAAAAATAAAAAAACGCTAAAAAAGTTTATAATACTGTAACAAAAGGTTTTTTCTTTTTTCTTGATTATATTCTCGGAAATAGATAAAACAGTTGGCGCAACTAGCTTTTAAATCTAGTCTGCTTTGCTGATCTTATCGTATAGACAATAATTTGCTTGTTGGTTTTTGAACAATTTCTTAATATATGTAAAATTTCGTAATAAGTTTTATTTTGAGTGTTTGCTATAAGCCGAAAACTTTTTAAATCTCCGAAAGGTACAGTTAAAAGTTAATGTCTTTTTGATGATGAATCCTTTAGTAAACCAATTGTTTACATTAATATTTTATATATAAACGAATAGTGGGCGTGACATCCGAAAATTCGCCAAAAAATTAAATGAAATATGAATAACGCATACAAGCATTGTTAGCATAATATCATGTCGGATTATCATACTGTCATTTCTTTTTTAGTTTTTTAAATTGTTTGAAAATACACATGCATAAATACAAAAACATACCATAAAACCGTTTTTTTTTTAAATTTGCTATTTAAGCGATTTTCATTTAAACTTTAACTTAATACTTACATATATAAAACAAAAGAAGAAGGAGTTTTGTTATAAGCAAATAAGGTTAATTTTTTTAAGAGTTTTGTTCAATGAACTTTTGCGAAAAAATCTTCTATCAGATATTTGGCCATTGCACCCTACGTTAATGTACAAAAACTTGTAAGATGTACATACATACACATACATATGTACATAAGGCAGATGGACCTTTAAACTAATTCCAAATCTGAAAGACTTGGATAAAGAGAAAACATGGTAATGTAAACTATTTTATGACAAAGATGATGACTGATCATGGCAGCTTCAACAGTTATCTATATAGATTCAAGTACTGTGATGAGTGCGGAGCCGAAGAAGACAACATGGAACATAACCTCTTCCACTGTCCGAAATGGGAGCGTATGAGACGGGAACTGGACATCAAACTCCAGCTGATACTATCACCTGGGAATATGATGAACGTGATGCTAAGCTCTACCGAAGCTTGAAGATTGTGTGACGCTTACATGTGCCGCATAACGAAGGAAAAGTGCTTTAGAACTCCGAACCCCTAATCTACTTGGTGGAAGGGAAACGTAGGAGGGAACGCATCGAAGTCAAACGAGCGAAATTCGCACAAAACCATCCACCCTGATAAAATGCTAATGCAGTACCGGGGCTATCACAACGTCCATAAAAAAAAACAATTAAGAGCGCTATATTTGACTGTGCCAAATCTTATATACCCTTCACTACGTGTATTTACGTTAAAAAAAAAGAAAACAATTTTTGGCCGATATCTCGAAAAATTTTTTTTTCTTTTATCTCGAAATTTTTTTCTTAATTTCTTAAAAAGCATGCCTAATTTCTGATTGTTTGATAC